>APFE030970004.1:51249-69046 GCA_000404065.3 Pinus taeda
ATATTATATTTTTTTATATGAATAAGTGTAATTCAAAAATATGAATTGGTCGGTGCTGAAAATGTATATTTTATAATATCTTTGAAGAGTTATTAATCATATTTATTAAAATCATATATATAAGTGAGTGAAGTAATAATTACCGTAGTTGTAATAATTGTAAGTTATAATTGAATATAGTTGTAATGGATGCAATGGTATTTCTCTCAACTTGTAAAATGTGATTGTACTCAATTATGTCTTTAGTGTGCACAAGTGTGAAGTATATATAGAAATTTTTACTAATTTGAATTTGAGTAATCTCAATCTAAATGTGTGTATGAAATTATTTCAAAAATAATAATACTATAAAATTTAGTTTAGTTTAGTTTGTTGTTTTTATTTATTTATTTATTATATTTTGGTTTACTTTTATTGAATTTTTCTATATAAAAAATTATAAAATGATTAAGTATAAAAATATGTTATATTTACAATAAAAAATCCCTTAAAGACAAATATTGAGATGCTTAGGTTTTTTTATGATAATTATGATAGCTCGATCAAGCTATAGGATTGATTGAGCCTATGTTTAACCACATTGAGAGCTCGATCAAGGGTTCCTTAAACCCTAAATCGAGTTATTTGAAATTTGAATTTTAAATACTCAATCGAGTTGTTCAGGGCCTAAAAAACAGAGTTTTATCTCCTCTTCTGCAGATTTCTCTGCAACACCATTTTGTACCCTAACGAACTCCAAGAAAAAACTATTCTAATGTGGAAGAGTTGATCATGTTGGATTCAAGAAGGAACCCTCAATACAATGTTAACATTTTTGAATTTATACGATAATTTTATCTAATTTCATTTAGACATAATGCCTGAAATTTTTTTGAACAATTTCAAAGGGGCGAAAAATCTTAATAGGGATGATGGCTGGATTAATGTTATATACACTAAGATTAACATTATAAACTCTTGCATTAATATATTAATATTATAAAACTCTAACATTATTAAACCAAATATTCTAATCCATAAAACTAATATTATAAAACATAAGATTCATATTAAACCCTAGGATTATAACCCTAAGATTAATATTGTAAACTCCAGAATTAATATTATAAACCATAAAATTAATACTATAAATTGTAGGATTATTATTAAAACCTAATATTAAACACAATATTATAAATATTAATATTACACCCTAATTTTGAAATGTTGCAATGTAATGTACCATTGTGACAATGATTGAACATCACTACGTTAGATAGATTTTCATACCATTCCAATGTCATAATATTAAACCAAATATTATAAACATTATCATTATAAGACCCGAAATTTTAAAACCTAACATTAATATTGAGAACCTTAATACTATAAACACAAAGATTAATATATTAAATAGTAAGTTGAATATATTAGACTCTAGGACTGTATTTCCTAAGATCAATATTATAAACTCCAGGATTAATATTATAAACCCTAGCATTAATATTATATGTCGTATTATTAATCACTAATATTCTGAACACAATATTATAGACCCTAATTTTAAACCATGATTTTGTAATGTCACAATGTGACATTGAATAAATTGCAATTTAATGTAACATTGCAACAATGATTGTAAAATTGTTTGTCTCATCAAGACAATGTTTGTCACAATGCAATGTTGGATAGGTTTATGTATCATTCAAATGTCCCAAAATTAAACACTAATCTTGAGCAAATATTATAAACCGTAACATTATAAAACTCAATATTGTAAACCTGATTAATATTAATTTATTAAACCCTTAGTTTAATATAGTATAACATTAATATTAATATTATAAACCCTAACATTAATATTAAACCTAGGATAAAACCTAATATGAATATATCAAACCCTAAATTTAATATTTTAAACCCTAGGTTTATAAATCCTAAGGTTATCTTATAAATCCTAAGATTATTGCTAAACCCTAATGCTAATACTATAAATCCTAAGATGGATATTAGAAAGGCTAAGATTAATATTATAAACCCTAGGATTAATATTATAAATTGTAGGATTAACATTAAACCCAATACTATAAACCATAATATTAAACCTTAATTTTGAAATGTCACAATGTGACATTGAATAAATTGTAATGTAATGTAATCTAACATTGTGATAATAATTGTCACTCTAGTTGTAACATGGTGACAATCCTTATAACATTTTGACATTGGATAGATTTCTAGATCATTCCAATGTCACAGTATTAAACCCTAATATTAAATGAAATAATATAAACCCTAACATTAGAAAACCCAATGTATAAACCCAAAGATTAATATATTAAATCCTAAGTTTAACGAGCAAATGCTAAGATTATAAACCCTAAGATTAATATTATAAACCCTCGCATTAATATTAAACCCTAGCATAAATATCATAAAACCTAGAATTAATATAATAAATCATACAATGTTAAACCCTAAGATTAATATTGTAAACACTAAGATTAATATTATAAACTTTATCATTAATATTATAAACCCTAAGATTTATATTAAACCCTGAGCTTAACATTATAAACCCTAGGATTATAAACATTTCAATAATGGTAGGCATTGATCTGAATTTGAAACTACTTGAAATGCTTGGCAAGGTATTCAATTCAAATCATATAAATGTTAACATGATGTACTTGTCTTGCAGTTAAAAACAAATGAAAATTTCAGCTGTTTATGACCCATTTAAGTATAGTAAAATTATTTCTTTTTTCTGTTTAACACACTAAAATAGATTTGTTCTGCAAAATAACTCAACCAAAGATGCAAAAGAAGTTGAAGTAGTTCACCCCTCCCGGGCTATATCTGTTAGGTGCAAGGCTCCCAAATGGGCATGTCCTTGATTTGATTAAAAGCTAAAAATGACTATACAGCTGAATACAAGCCTTAATAGGTGAAATGGACTATAAAAATGGATTCAAAATGCTCAAATCAATAAAAAATAACTACTGGTTCTCATCCAATGGGTACTTGCAACCCTATACATCTCACACAATATTGGGCCCTAGTTGCTCTTAGAACTTCCACAGAGCAATATACCTACAAATGGCCTCTGATTGCCATCTAACCTGTGACAATGGCTTCAACATCATCTGATTACTCAAAATCAAAATAAAATTAGTCCAGAAAGGACTTTCCTAGCCAAAGTTATGGCTTATTAAAGTTTCTACTAGTATGGCCTAGAAAAACTCCAGTTAACTTTAGTTGAAGGCCAGATAGGCCCACCAAATATGGCAGGCCTGCCAATTTTAGCACATCTGCCAAGTCCACCACCAACTAAACAACAACTTAATAGTTTGTTAACTATTTGAATGTGAATGCATTTATGGAATTGGTTGTCTACTCCGGAGTTTGTGCCAAACTATTTGGTTGGACTAACCATTAACTCGGTGGTTCCATGTTATTTGTGGAATGTGACCACGTTCAAACATTAAACGGTGACCGTTACCCATTTTAGTGCTGGCGGTTATGTGTTAGGGCCCTTCGTTCCGGGCAGAGGTCACATGAATGGGGGGCTAGCCCTTAGGGGCTGCTCCACTTCATTTCCCACCCAAATTATGTTTAAAGTTATTTAACCGTTGGTTCCACCAACCTTTCAACTACTAGCCCTTTGGTGTGTTGATATAGCGTAGTGTTGGTACATCATAGGTCATGTGTTCAAACCTCAGCCTGACCAAAAGTTTAAACATATGTGCCCATTATGATGTCACCTTGGCCACGTCGCGGCCTTTGGGCCTGCCACGTGGTGACCTCTAGGCCTGCCACGTGGCAGCCTACCATTCGTTGCCCAAAAAGAAATATTATTCGAATATTCCAAGGAATATTTTGTGGAATATTCTATTTTAAATTGTTTTTTGAAAAAATTCAAAATTTCAATGTTATTGGGCAATTCTTCTTTTTGGCATAACTTCCACATACGAAGACTATTTTTCGAACCGTTCACGGCGCTGAAATAAAAAAGACGAGGCTTATCCAGTAATTTAGGTTCAAACACAATCTAAAGACTTTCAAATTTGATCATTTTCGACACTTCGACTTGAGCTCCTGATCACACCTCCCAAATGAGAGGCTTTTGGTCCCCAAAAGCTTACTGAAATATTGAATTGAATTGTAGTATAGACAATGAGAGAATGAACATCCTCTTCTCTCCACTCATTCAAATATTTTCTTTGCATGGAAAATTACCTTCAACCACAAATGGAAAGAAATTGACATTTCCCTTCCTGAATGCGCTTGTCCTCTTGTCCACATCTGTCTTTCTTGCACTCACATAGAAATTTTCTGGCGAGAAAAGTACAGAATGAAACTAAACAACGCTACCTTGATCAATGATCTAAGGTGGCTCAAAGCAAACAAGATATTATAGCATATAATACATGCTTACATCCGAAATATATATATATATACACAAAAGGAGTATGTCTTACTATGTCAAGAAGTCCATCCACTTCTCACCAAGCCACTTCCATGGCGACTTTTGCTGCTGCAACTTTTCCTCATGTGAAACTTCGCTTTCCACATCAATAATGGAATCCGTGGTTCCACCTTTGTAAATCCGCTTGTCCTCTTGTTGCATGTGTGTGGGACAATGAGTTGGATGTAAAGTCCAACAATTAGGGACAACATGTCCCTTCTTTTGCCAAAAAGTGCAAACCTTATGCACCTTCTTGGAAGGTAGTCTTTGCTTCATCTGTTCCCTGTATGCTTTCTTCCTCATCTAGCATCTCAAAACATGATGATTAAATTGACCACAATATGTACAAGGAACTTTCTTCCATTAACACATGTAAAATTATCATGCCTTGCAGAAACACAATCAAATCGATCATGAGTAGATTTATACCTCTTATGCTTCTTTGCATGTTCATCCTTTTTGCCTCCATGAGGAGATGAACTAGAAGAGGCTTCAGCTTTCAATTGAAAACTAACATCATCGTTCTTATCTTGAAAATTGCCTAACATTGCATGCTTGCCATAAGTTGCATGTCTACCATCTTCTTGCTACAAAAAAGGATTAAAGCAATGGCAATCATCTTCGAAACAAATTTGACATATTTGTCTCATGGAACTTGGGATAAAATTTCTCTTTGAATTAGCCTCATATGCCTTCATGCCTTTTGAGTTTTCGCCAATAGATTGCGGATAACCAAGTCCAAGATTCTTAGATCGTTCCTCAACAAAAATAGGTTCAATCATTCCTTGTCCATGCTTTCCTAATCCTTTGCCTTCATAACCCATCATAATCATGAGCTTGGATCCTATTCTGCTTGTATGATTTTCAAAAGATCCTACACATCTTTCTAAAGAGGAAACTAAAGACAAAATAGAATGGATTGCCTCTTTCTCAAGCATGTTCTTAGTTAAAGCCTCTTGGACTTGCTGAAGCTGCAACTCCATGTCATGCAATATTTGAAGAAGTTATTTCTTCTCCTGCTTCATGGCCAACAATTTCTCATGAAGCACCATGTTTTTTCTTCTATCCTCAAACAAGATATGCACCATGTCCTCCAATACAAGGAATTCACACTTCATATCCTCATCGAAGAGCATTGTGAAGGAGAGATCTTCACTTGATGAAGTTGTCATTGTAATATCAATGAACAAATTAACTTCAGCAATGTGCTTAAAGCTTTTCAAAGCAAGTGACAAAGCCTTTTAACCAGATGTCTTTACAACCATCACATTCAAGCAACCAACAACTCACATTCAAGTGAACATCATATTCATGCAACCATTAGTAAATCAACTCAAGTGAAATTCTTGTAGTGATTTTGAGGACCTTTGGGGTAAGGAAAATATATGCTATTCATTTTTGTCTTCTCCAAGACTTAGCTAATCAATGGCTATCCCCAATCTTCTGCAAACTCAAACAACATGCAATTTACAAAATAGTAAAGCAGTCAATCTTCAACATTTCTTAAAACACCTTTCCAGCTTTACAATCAAGCTACTATGATGTCAATCAAGCAAACTATCTTCCCTATGAGTGATAGCTTCTATTGGGGCTCTTGAAGGGGAATATGAACGTGGAGATAATGGCACCCTGGCCCTCCTTGACTGAGGATTCTCTCGTTCTCTAGTCAAATGTCCTTCCCCTCTCTGAATTTTGAGCCTGGTAAGCATCAAAACATGCAAGACAGTCAAAATATCCTTGCACAAAGATTGACTAAAAAGATCATTTATCTACTTTGCAATTGTATAAAAAGAGCATTCTGAAGGCTACCTGGCTCATTTCAAGCTCTGTCTATAGTTTATTTAACTACTTTTGATACAAAAAAACAACAACATAGCTCTAATACCTACTTGATATGAATTTGAAACTACTTGAAATGCTTAGCAAGGTATTCAATTTAGTAAATATACATGTTAACATGATGTAGTTGTCTTGCAGTTAAAAACAAATGAAAATTTCAATGGTTTATGACCCATTTAAGTATAGTAGAATTATTTCCTTTTTCTATATAACACAAAAAATAGATTTGTTCTGTAAAATAACTCAACCACAGATGCAAAAGAAGTTGATGAAGTAGTTCACCCCTCCTAGGCTACATCTGCTGTGTGCAAGGCTCTAAATGGGCATGTCCTTAATTTGATTAAAAGCTCAAAATGATTGTACAGCTGAATACATGCCTTGACAAGCGAAATGGACTATAAAGATGGATTCAGAACGCTCAAATTAGTCAGCAATGACTATTAGTTCTCATCCAATGGGTACTTACAACCTTATACAACGCCCATAATATTGGGCTCTGGTGGCTTCTAGAACTTCCATAGAGCCAAATCACCTACTCAAGTAGTTTCAAATTCAAATCATATACATGTTAACATGATGTACTTGTCTTGTAGTTAGAAACAAATGAAAATTTCAGCTATTTATGACCCATTTGAGTATAGTAGAATTATTTCCTTTTTCTGTTTAACACACTAAAACAGATTTGTTCTGTGAAATAACTCAACCACGGATGCAAAAGAAGTTAATGAAGCAGTTCACCCCTCCTGGGCTACATCTGTTGGGCACAAGGCTCCCAAATGGGCATGTCCTTGATTTGATTAAAAGCTCAAAATGATTGTACAACTGAATATAAGCCTTAACAGGCAAAATGGTCATTAAAAATGGATTCAAAATGCTCAAATCAGTGATCAATGACTATTGATTCTCATCCAATGGGTACCTGCAACCCTATACAACTCCCATAATACTGGACCCTAGTGGCTCCTAGAACTTCCACGAAGCAAAATCACCTGCAAACGACCTCTGATTGCTCTCTAACCTATGCAATGGCTTCAGCATCATCTAATTACTCAAAATAAAAAAAAATTGGTCCAAAAGGGACTTTCCTAGCCAAAGTTATGGCTCATTAAAGTTTATGTCAGTTTGTCCTAGAAAAACTCCAATTAAATTTAGTTGAAGGCTAGATAGGCCTGCTAATTTTGGCACATCTGCCATGTCTGCCGCCAACTAAACTGAAACTTAATGGTTTTTTAACTATTTGAATGTGAATGCATTTATGGAACTGGTTGTCTACTCCGGAGTTTGTGCCAAACTGTTTGGTTGGACTGACCATTAACTTGGTGGTTCCACGTTATTTGTGGAATGTGGCCATGTTAAAAAATTAAACAGTGAACATTACCCATTTTAGTGCTAGCGGTTATGTGTTAGGGCCCTTGGTTTTGGGCAGAGGTCACATGTATAGGGCACTGGCCCCCTTCATTTCCCTCCCAAATTGGATTTAAAGTTCTTTAACCCTTGGTTCCACCAACCTTTCAACTTCCAGCCCTTTGGAGTATTGGTAAAGTGTAGTGTTGGTATATCATAGGTTGTGTGTTCAAACCTCAACATGACCAAAATTTTAAACATATGCACCCATTATGATGATGTCACCGTAGACACGTGGTGGCTTCTAGGCATGCCACATGGTCGCTTGCCATTTGTTGATCAAAATGAAATATTCTTGAAATATTCCAAGGAATGTTCTGTGGAATAATCTTCTTCTTTTTTTTTTGAAAAAATTCAAAAAATCAATGTTATTGGGCAATTTGTCTTTTTGGCATAAATTCCTCATACGGAGACCGTTTTTTGAACCATTCATGGCGCCAGAATCAAGAGGACGATACCGATACAGTTGTTCAGGTTCCAACCCAATCTGAGAACTTTAAAATTTGAGCATTTTTGACACTTCGACTTGAGCTCCTGATCACACCTCCCAAATGAGAGGCTTTTGGTCCCAAAAAGCTTACTGAAATGTTGAACTAAATTGTAGCATAGACAATGAGAGAATGAGCATGCTCTTCTCTTTAGCCCTTTAAACATTTGCTTTGCATGGAAAATGACTTTGTACCACAAATGGAAAAAAATTGGCATTTCCCTTCTTGAATGCGCTTGTCCTCTTGTCCACAACTGTCTTTCATGCACTCACACAAAAATTTTCTAGCGAGAAAATTATGGAATGAAACTGAACAACACTACCTTGATCAATGATCTAAGGTGTCTCAAAACAAACAAGATATTACAACACATAATACATGCATACATATGAAATTTACATATATACAAAATAAGTACGACTTACTGTGTCAAGAAGTCCATCCACTTCTCACTAAACCACTTCCATGCTGACTTTTGCTGCTGCAACTTTTCCTCTTGTGAAACTTCACTTTCCAAATCAATACTAGAATCCTTGGTTCCATCTTCCTCAATCTTCTTGTCCTCTCGCTACATATGTGTGGGACGACAAGTTGGATGTAAAGTCCAACAATAAGAGACAACATGTCCCTTCTTTTGGAAAAAAGTGCAAACCTTATGCGCCTTGTTGGAAGGTAGTCTTTGCTTCATATATTCCCTATATGCTTTCTTCCTCATCTAGCATCTTGAAACATGATTATTAAATTGACCACAATATGTACAAGGAAACTTTCTTCCATTAATGCATGTAAAACTATCATGCCTTACGGAAACACAATCAAATCAATCATGACTAGATCTATACCTCTTATGCTTCTTTGCATGTTCATACTTTTTGCCTCCATGAGGAGATGAACTAGAAGAGGCTTCAGCTTTCAATTGTAGACTAACATAATCGTTCTTGTCTTGAAAACTGCCTAACATTGCGTGCTTGCCATAAGCTGCATGTTTACCATCTTCTTGCTGCAAAAAAGGATTAAAGAAATGACAATCATCTTTGAAACAAATTTGACATATTTGTGTCATTGAAATTGGGACAAAAGTTCTCTTTGAATTAACCTCATATGCCTTCATGGCTTTTTAGTTTTTTCCATTAGATTGCATGTAACCCAGTCCAAGATTCTTGTGAACATAAATAGGTTCAATCATGCCTTGTCCATGCTTTCCTAATCCTTTGCCTTCATAACCCATCTTAATCATGAGCTTGGATCCTATTCCCCTTGTATGATTTTTGAAAGATCCTACACATCTTTCTGAATAGGAAACTGAAGACAAATCAGAATGGATTACCTCTTTCTCAAGCATGTTCTTGGTCAAAGCCTCTTGGGCTTGCTGAAGCTGCAACTCCATATCATGCAATCTTTGAAGAAGTTCTTCCTTCTCCTGCTTCATGGCTAATAATTTCTCATGAAGCACTGTGCTTTCTCTTCAATCCTCAAACAGGATCTGCAACATGTCCTTCAGTACAAGGAATTCATGCTTCATATCCTCATCGAAGAACCTTGTGAAGGAGAAATCTTCACTTGATGTAGTTTTCATCATAATATCAATGAACAAATTAACTTCAACAATGTCCTTAAAGCTTTTCAAAACAAGTGACAAAGCTTTTTACCAAGATGTCTTTATAACCATCACATTTAGGCAGCTAACAACACACAATCAAGTGAACATCATGTTCAAGTAACCATCAGCAAATCAACTCAAGTGAAATTCTTGTAGTGATTTTGAGGACCTTTAGGGTAAGGAAAATATCTATTATTCCTTTTTGTATTCTCCAAGACTTAGCTAATCAGTGGCTATAACCAATCTTCTACAAACTCAAACAACATTCACTTTGCAAATTAATAAAGAGGTCAATCTTCAACACTGCTTAAAACACCTTTCTAGCTTTACAATCAAGCTACTGTGATGTCAATCAAGCAAACTATCTTCGTTATGAGTGATATCTTCTATTGAGGCTCTTGAGGGGGAATCTGAAGGTGGAGATAATGGCACCCTGGCCCTCCTTGACTGAGGATTCTCTCACTCTCTAGTCAAATGTCCTTCCCCTCTCTGAAGTTTCAGCCTAGTAAGCATCAAAACTTGCAAGATAGTCAAAATATCCTTGCACAAAGATTGACTGAAAAAAGTGTTTATCTACTTTGCAATTGTATAACAAGAGCATTTCGAAGGCTACCTTGCTCATTTCAAGCTATGTCTATAGTTTATTTGACTGCTTTTGATACAAAGAGACAACAACATAGCTTTGATACCTACTTGATCTAAATTTCAAACTACTTGAAATGCTTAGCAAGGTATTCAATTTAGTAAATATACATGTTAACATAATGTAGTTGTCTTGCAGTTAAAAACAAATGAAAATTTCAACTATTTATGACCCATTTAAGTATAGTAGAATTATTTCATTTTTCTATTTAACACACTAAAACAAATTTGTTCTACAAAATAACTCAACCACAGACGCAAAAGAATTTGATGAAGCAATTCACCCTTCCTGGGCTACATCTACTGGGTGCAAGGCTCCCAAATGGGCATGTCCTTGATTTGATTAAAAGCTCAAAATGAATGTACAGCTGAATACAAGCCTTAACAGACAAAATGGATGGTAAAAGTGGATTCAGAATTCTCAAATCAGTCAGGAATGAATATTGGTTCTCATCCAATGGGTACCTACAATCCTATACAGCTCCTAGACTACTAGGTGCTAGTGGCTCCTAGAACTTCCACGGAGAAAAATCACCTGCTCAAGTAGCTTCAAATTCAGATCATATATATGTTAACATGATGTACTTGTCTTGCAGTTAAAACAAATGAAAATTTCAGCTGTTTATGACCCATTTAAGTATAGTATAATTATTTCCTTTTCTATTTAACACACTAAAACAGATTTGTTATGCAAAATACTCAACCACTTATGCAAGAGAAGTTGATGAAGTAGTTCACCCCTCCTAGGCTACATCTGTTGGGGGCAAGGCTCCCAAATGGACTTGTCCTTGATTTGATTAAAAGCTGAAAATAATTATACTGCTGAATAAAATCATTAACATGTGAAATGGACTGTAAAAATGGATTCAAAATGCTCAAGTCAGTCTGAAATGACTACTTGTTCTCATCCAATAGGTACATGCAACCCTATACAGCTCCCACAATACTCGGCCCTAGCAGCTCCAAGAACTTCCATGGAGCTAAATCACTTGCAAATGACCCTTGATTTCTCTATAACCTATGGAAATAGCTTCAGCATCATCTGGTTACTCAAAATCCAAAAAAAAAATCGTCCAAAAAGGACTTTCCTAGCCAAAGTTATGGCTCATTAAAGTTTCTGCCAGTCTGCCCTAGTAAATTCCAGTTAACTTTAGTTGGAGGCCAGATAGGCCCGCCAATTTTGGCACATCCACCAAGTCCAATGCCAACTAAACTACAACTTAATGGTTTGTTAACTATTTGAATGTGAATGCATTTATGGAACTGGTTGTCTGCTCCGGAGTTTGTGCCAAACTGTTTGGTTGGACTGACCATTAACTCGGTGGTTCTACATTATTTGTGGAATGTGACCACATTCAAACATTAAACCATGACTGACCCATTTTAGTGCTGGTGGTCATGTGTTAGGGCTCTTGGTTTTGAGCGAAGGTCACATGTATGATGGGCTAGCTCTTAGGGGTTGCCCCCCTTCATTTCCCGCCTAAATTGGACTTAAAGTTCTTTAATGTTGGTTCCACCAACATTTCAACTACCAACCTTTTAGTGTATTGGTAAAGTGTAGAGTTGGTATGTGATAGGTCATGTGTTCAAACCTCAACCTGACCAAAATTTTAAACATATGCGCCCATTATGATGATGTCACCCTGGCCACGTGGTGGCCTCCGAGTCTACCATATTGCAGCCTGCCATTCGTTGCCTAGAATGGAATATTCATAGAATATTCCAAGGAATATTTTGTGGAATATTTTATTTTAAATTTGTTTTGAAAAAATTCAAAATTTCAATGTTATTGGACAATTCTTCTTTCTGGCATAACTTCCTCATACGGAGACAGTTTTTCGAACAGTTCATGGTGCCAGAATCAAGAATATGAGACCTATCAAGTCATTCAGGTTCCAACCCAATCTAAGAACTTTCAAATTTGAGCATTTTTTGCACTTCGACTTGAGCTCCTGATCACACCTCCCAAATGAGAGGCTTTTGGTCCCCAAAATCTTACTGAAATGTTGAACTGAACAGTGGTACAAACAATGAGAGAATGAACATCCTCTTCTCTTCAGCCCTTCAAACATTTGCTTTGCATGGAAAATGACTTTGAACCACAAATGGAAAGAAATTAAAATTTCCCTTCTTGAATGCACTTATCCTCCTGTCTACAACTATCTTTCTTGCACTCACACAGAAATTTTCTAGCAAAAAAATTATAGAATGAAACTGAGCAAAGCTACTTTGATCAATGATCTAAGGTGGCTCAAAACAAATAAGATATTACAGCATAGAATACATGCATACATCTGAAATTTACATATATACAAAAGGAGTACATCTTACTGTGTCAAGAAGTCCATCCACTTCTCTCTGAGCCACATCCATAGCGAAATTTGCTGCTACAACTTTTCCTCATGTGAAACTTCCCTTTCCACATCAATAATGGAATCCATGGTTCCACCTTTGCCAATGTTCTTGTCCTCTTGCTGCATGTGTGTGGAACGATGAGTTGGACGTAAAGTCCAATAACGAGAGACATCATGTCCCTTCTTTTCGAAAAAAGTGCAAATCTTATGCACCTTCTTGGAAGGTAGTCTTTGCCTCATCTGTTCCCTGTATGCTTTCTTCCTCATCTAGCATCTTGAAACATGATGATTAAATTGACCACCATATGTACAAGGAAACTTTCTTCCGTTAACGCATGTGAAATTATCATGCTTTGTAGAAACACAATCAAATCGATCATGAGTAGATTTATACCTCTTATGCTTCTTTTCATGTTCATCCTTTTTGCCTCCATAAGGAGATTAACTAGAAGAGGCTTCAGCTTTCAATTGTAGACTAACATCATTGTTCTTGTCTTGAAAACTGCCTAACATTGCATGCTTTCCATAACTTGCATGTGTACCATCTTCTTGCTACAAAAATGGATTAAAGCAATGGAAAACATCTTTGAAACAAATTTGACATATTTTTCTCATGGAACTTGGGACAAAAGTTCTCTTTGAATTAGCCTCATATGCTTTCATGGCTTTTGAGTTTTTGCCATTAGATTGCACATAACCGAGTCCAAGATTCTTTGATCATTCCTCAATAGAAATAGGTTCAATCATTCCTTGTCCATGATTTCCTAATCCTTTTCCTTCATAATCCATCTTAATCATGAGCTTGGATCCTATTCCACTTGTATGCTTTTCGAAAGATCCTACACATATTTCTAAAGAAGAAACTGAAGACAAATCAGAATGGATTACCTCTTTCTCAAGCATGTTCTTGGTCAAAGCCTCTTGGGCTTGCTGCTGCAACTCCATATCATGCAATCTTTGACTTAGATCTTCCTTGTCCTGCTTCATGGCCAACAATTTCTCATGAAGCACTATGCTTTCTCTTCTATCCTCAAACAGGATCTGCACCATGTCCTTCAATACAAGGAATTCACATTTTATATCCTCATCGAAGAACCTTGTGAAGGAGAAATTTTCACTTGATGAAGTTGGCATTGTAATATCAATGAACAAATTAACTTCAACAATGTGCTTAAAGCTTTTCAAAACAAGTGACAAAGCTTTTTACCCAGATGTATTTACAACCATCACATTCAACTAGCCAACAACACACAATCAAGTGAACATCATGTTCAAGCAACCATCAACAAATCAACTCAAGTGAAATTCTTGTAGTGATTTTGAGGACCTTTAGGGTAAGGAAAATATCTGCTATTTCTTTTTGTCTTCTCCAAGACTTAACTAATCAGTGGCTATCCCCAATCTTCTGCAAACTCAAACAACATGCAGTTTGCAAAATAGTAAAGCAGTCAATCTTCAACACTACTTAAAACACGTTTCCATCTTTACAATCAAGCTACTGTGATGTCAATCAAGCAAAATATCTTCCTTATGAGTGATAGCTTATGTTGAGGCTCTTGAGGGGGAATCTGAAGGTGGACATAATGACACCCTGGCCCTCCCTGGCGGAGGATTCTCTCATTCTCTAGTCAAATGTCCTTACCCTCTCTAAAGTTTCATCCTAGTAAGCATCAAAACTTGCAAGACAGTCAAAATATCCTTCACAAAAATTGACTAAAAAGAGCATTTATCTACTTTGCAATTGTATAACAAGAGCATTTCAAAGGCTACCTAGCTCATTTCAGGCTCTGTCTATAGTTTATTGATTGCTTTTGATATAAAGAAACAACAACATATCTCTGATAACTACTTGATCTGAATTTGAAACTACTTGAAATGCTTAACAAGGTATTCAATTTAGTAAATATACATGTTAACATGATGTACTTGTCTTGCAGTTAAAAACAAATGAAAATTTCAGCTATTTATGACCCATTTAAGTATAGTAGAATTATTTCCTTCTTCTGTTTAACACAGTAAAACAAATTTGTTCTGTAAAATAACTCAACCACAGATGCAAAAGAAGTTGATGAAGCAATTCACCCTTCCTAGGCTACATCTGCTGGGAGCAAGGCTCCCAAATGGGCATGTCCTTGATTTGATTAAAAGCTCAGAATGATTATACAACTAAATACAAGCCTTAACAGGCGAAAGGAACTATAAAAGTGGATTCAAAATGCTCAAATCAGTCAGGAATGACTACTGGTTCTCATCGATTGGGTACCTTCAACCCTATACAACTCCCATAATACTGTGCCTAGTGGCTCCTAGAACCTCCACGAAGCAAAATCACTAGCTCAAGTAGTTTCAAATTCAGATCATATACAAGTTAACATGATGTACTTGTCTTGCAAATAAAAACTAATGAAAATTTCAGTTGTTTATGACCCATTTAAGTATAGTAGAATTATTTCCTTTTTCTGTTTAACACACAAACAAATTTGTTCTACAAAATAACTCAACCACAGATGTAAAAGAAATTGATGAAGCATTTAACCCCTCTTTGGCTACATCTGTTGCGTGCAAGGTTCCCAAATGGGCATGTCCTTGATTTTATTAAAAGCTCAAAATGATTGTACAGTCGAATACAAGCCTTAATAGGTGAATTGGACTGTGAAAATGGATTCAGAACTCTCAAATCAATCAGGAATGGCTACTGGTTCTCATCCAATGGGTACCTACAACCATATACAGCTCCCACAATACTGGGCCCTAGTGGCTCCTACACCTTCCACGGAGCAAAATCACCTACAAGTGACCACTGATTTCTCTCTAACCTGTGCCAATGGTTTAAACATCATTTGATTACTCAAAATCAAACAAAAATATTCATCCAAAAAGGACTTTCCTAGCCAAAGTCATGGCTCATTAAAGATTCTTCTAGTCTGCCCTAGAAAAACTCCAGCTAACTTTAATTGAGGACCAGATAGGCCTGGAAAATATGGTAGGCCCGCCAATTTTTGCACATCCGCCAAGTCCACCGCCAACTGAATTGGAAATTAATGGTTTGTTAATTGTTTGAATGTGAATGCATTTATGGAACTGGTTGTCTACTCGGGAGTTTGTGCTAAATTGTTTGGTTGGACTAACCATTAACTCGGTGGTTCCGCATTATTTGTGGAATGTGACCATGTTCAAATATTAAACTGTGAACGTTTCCCATTTTAGCGCTGGTGGTTATGTGTTCAGGCCATTGGTTCTGGGCGGAGGTCACATGTATGGGGGCCTGGCCCCCTTAATTTCCTACCCAAATTGGATTTAAACCAAAATTTTAAACATATGTACCCATTATGATGATGTCACCCTGGCCGCGTGGCAGCTTCTACGCCTACCACGTGGTAGCCCGCCAATCATTTCCCAGAATGGAATATCCCTGGAATATTCCAAGGAATATTTTGTGCAATATTCTATTTAAATTTCTTTTTGAGAAAAAACAAAATTTCAATGTTAATGGGCAATTATTCTTTTTGGCATAACTTCCTCATATGGAGACCATTATTCCAACCGTTCGTGGCACCAAAATTAGGAAGATGAGACCTATCCAGTCGCTAAGGTTCTAACCCAATCTCAACACTTTCAAATTTGAGCATTTTCGACACTTCGACTTGAGCTCCTGATCACACCTCCCAAATGCGAGGCTTTTGGTCCCCAAAAGCTTACTAAAATGTTGAACTGAACTGTAGTACAAACAATGAGAGAATGAACATCCTCTTCTCTTCTACCCTTCAAACATTTATTTTGCATGGAAAATGACTTTGAACCACAAATGGAAAGAAATTGACATTTCCCTCCCTGAATGCGCTTGTCCTCCTATCCACAGCTGTCTTTCTTGCACTCACACAAAAAATTTCTGGCGAGAAAATTACAGAATGAAACTAAACAATGCTACCCTGATCAATGATCTAAGGTGGCTCAAATCAAACAAGATATTATAGCATAGAATACATGCATATATCTAAAATTTACATATATACAAAAGGAGTACATCTTACTATCTCAAGAGGTCCATCCACTTCTCACCAAGCTACTTCCATTGGAACTTTTACTGCTACATGTAGGTTTTAACCCCATACAGAAATTACTTGCATACGAATTCTAAATCATAGGAAAAATAAAAATGCGAGAGCATAACACATAAAACACATATACATAGAGATTTCCCACTGGATCTGAAAACTGGGACTACCAGCTTGATTTTTCATTATGTTCCTTTCAATGTTACAATAGATATTTATACATGTCGAAGCATCCAATACCATGGACCAAAAACCATCCCGTCCAAAACCATGGACCGAAAAACCATAGGTAGGTTTGCCCAACCTAATATACAGTCAAAAAAAAATTTCTCGGGGCGCTACTTCGGACCCCGTAGAGGGGGGCTACCTACCCCCCTCAAACCCCCTGGATAGGGGGGGCTGCCGCCCCCCCACTGCGCAATCAGCGCAAGAAAGGGGGGGCTCTACCCTCCCTCTAACCCCTCGGTTCACTACGTAGGTTAGTCATGGAAAGAATATAACACAACCCAACAATCTCCCCTTGTTGTTTTCTTTCCACAGGGGGCCACAGGAGAGCTTAGTCATTTTTCAGCCCTAAAATGCCCATTGTTTCTCTACACCAAGAGAACTTCTTAGAGCTCACAGATTTTGTTAATGCATCTGCAGTATTCTTCAAAGTGTCCACCTTTACTAGCAACAACTTTTTGTCTTCTATCATATCCCTCACAAATTGATACTGAACATCAATGTGCTTTGTCTTTGAATGATAAGCAGGTTTCTTTACCAAGAAAATTGCACTTTGGCTATCACAGTCTATCCTTATAGCTCCCTATACTAACCCCATACTTAGACACAATCTATGCAACCAAACTGCTTCCTTGCTTGCATGAGTGGCTGCCATGTATTCTGCTTCTGTAGTTGATAGTGCCACTACAGATTGTTTCTTACTCATCCAACTGACTGCACCTCCAAATAGGTTAACCACATAC
>APFE030970017.1:0-12559 GCA_000404065.3 Pinus taeda
TGCTGGGTGCTATATCCATGATGGTACACACATCATTTACAAAGTAAACATTGTAACCCTTTTGAACAAGCTGTCCAATACTCAAGAGGTTACATCTCATTCCGGGGACATAATAGACATCTGCTATGGTTTTCCTTTCTCCTTGCTTTGTAAATATTTTTACCTCCCATTTTCCCATAACAGAAACTTTTCTATCAGTTCCTAGTGTGACTTCTGATTTCACATTTTTATCTAGGGCAGAAAAGAGAGCTCTATTTCCTGTCATATGTTGCTGCAACCTGAGTCTAAAAACCATATGTTTTCACTGTTTGTTTCAACCATGTTACAAGCTAACAACACATTAGTTTGGCTGATGTTTTTTCTAGTAACATTTACATTTTGTCTATTACTCATATCATGCTGCTTCTTCCTACATTCACTGGCATAATGCCCATATTTTTTACAATAATAGCATTGAACATTGGATTTTTCATACCTTTGTCCTTGAGCATGATGTTGTTCTCTTTGTTGGCTGCTGCCTTGGCCTTGGTTCTGATTTGAGTTGATGCCTCTTCCTTGAGTATTTGCTAGACTGTTCCTTCCACCTCTGTTCTGGCTTCTTCCTCTTCCTCTCTTGTTTCCTCTGCCTTGACCTCTTCCTCTTCCAAAGGACATTTGGGTCTTAAAGGCTTGCTCTAGAGATGAGTTTTCATTCCTACTCAACCTCTGCTCATGTGTTATCAGTGATGCATGTAGCTCATCAACTGAAAAGTTTGAGAGATCCTTTGTCTCTTCAATGGTGGTGACAATAGCATCAAACTTTGAGGGTAAGACCCTCAATATTTTCTCCACAATCCACCTTTCTTCAATGGTTTCTCCATGAGTCCTCATCTGTGTGATCAGACCAATTACATGTGTGAAGAATGAGTCAATGTTGTCTGACTCCTTCATGCACAGATTCTCAAAATCTCTCCTCAACAACTGTAGTTTTGTTGTCTTCACTTTCTCCATGCCTTGATAGGCTGTCTTGAGGGTCTGCCATGCTTCATTGGATGTCTTAGCTGCTGCTATCCTTGGAAACACACTCTCATGCACTGACTGATATAAAAATACAAGGGCTTTTGAGTCCTTCTTCCTATTGCTCTTTAATAGATCTTTCTCTGCCTGAGTTAACCTATTGAACTCATTTTCATCTGCTGGTTCTTCAAATCCATACTCAACAAGTTCCCATAAATCTTGTGAGGCAAACAGGGCTTTCATGGTTATTGCCCAATAGTCATAGTTTTTCCCATTAAACTGTGGGAGCTGGGTGTTAAACATACCCATACCAGTGCTTGTGCTGGCCATTCATTGCATCCTTAGTTATGCTTCAATTTCTTGACTGTGTATTTTAAAACAACTGACTACTTCTTCAGCAACACATAAAAAACTTTGTGAAATACCTGAGTATTTTCTTGACTGAGCCTTCACTCTGCTGGAGAAGATCTACTGCTGCAACAAAAAACTCCTCCCTTCAGTTTCTTTGTCACCTTCAAAGAGCCTAAGCCCACTCTGATACCACTGTTGGGGATTTTTCTGGTAAAATCCCAAAAACAAACAAAAATTCAAGCACACAGAGGCAATGTTCTGTTTCCTTTACTCCACAGGACCTTTGTGCACAAGGAAGCTTTAATTTTTTTTTACTGAGAACAGAGTATTGCACCACCATAAAAAGATTTCTATTCATTAAAACAAAAATTCACTGATACATATTCATCCTCCATGCTAAGAGGGATTCACCAAAAACTTCAAAAGCAATTACTCTGTCTCCTTTTGAAATTTTACACCACTGTGTGTAAACATTTCTTTTACATTCACTGCTGTGTGAAAACAAAAATTTACATGGATTTACTGCTGTAGAAAAAAAAACAACACACTGCTGTGTGAAAATTACGTATTCACCAAAAACTTACATTACCCTTTTCACTACTGTGTGAAAGATTTCATGGTTTTCACTGATACATGCTTCCCCTGGTTTTTTTACATACACTTCTTCGCACTACTGTGCGTTTCCATTTCACAATTACAATTGATCAAAAAAAATTACAATATATGTTTTACTTGTTCAGTGAAACCAAACTTACGCCCGTGAATAATTAAAAACTTATATGTTATACCCATACCTCCGTAACATTAAAATTAAAATCTTTTTCCTACAACTATGACAAATTCATTAAATGCATTAATATTAAAACCCGTGGTCAACCAAAATCTTATTTTACTTCACGCAATCTCCATGCCCTGCAGACCTATATGCAGCTTTGACATAATCGACAGTGGGCAGCCACTCTTTTAATCCAACGGTTCAGGACAATATCGGGTGAGCCTTTTTAACCAAACTTTACCTCACTTAACATTTATTGCAGCCTCGTATGCAGCTTTGAACAATCAACGGTGGAGAGCGATGGAGTAGATCGGAAAGCGGAGGAGAGGAGAATATCGGGTGAGCATTTTTAACCGAACTTTATCACGCGAGAAACTGTCAGAGGGTGATGTCAGGCCTCTGCCACGCGTCAACACTAAATTTTCTCGGGTCGCCTATGTACGAAAACTGCCTTCACACAAAAGCGGTCAGAGAAACTCACCGCGAGTTTGTGGTTTTACTGTGGTGGTTTTGGAAGTTGGTACGGCTGCGTTGAAATTCCATTTTCAACATGCCACTATAACACTGTTATTATCAGCTTTCCTGGAATTCTGTAACATTGTTAAAAGCTAACTCTGAAAACTAAACCCCAAAACAGATGCAGGGATTTCTTTAGATCGGACCCATCATTGTGCATCTCATGACCAAGATTAGTTCTTGCCCACGAAATTGCCAACCAGCGGCAGAGGCAGAAAGGCAGCTCGAACACTTGTAACCTAGGCTGAAGAGGAATCACTCACAAGCTTTTCTTACCAAGCTAGGTATAGGTATTTCCATTTTGATGCAGGTAACCCAATTTTTGGTCGAAGTTTTGAGACTCGCAAGATAGGTATTTCCAGTTTGATGGTTACCCTACTTTTGGTAGAAGTTTTTATGCGTTTGATTTGGTCTATTTTTGTTTTTACGTGTTTAAAAGATTAACGGAAATCTATTATCACAAAGCATTTGGTCGTGTTTGATCTGATTTCGTTGTTTCTCAGTTTTTTTACGCCTCGAAGTGTTGGAAATCGGAATTCTATTAAAAAAATCATTGGTTTTTAAATGCTAATGCTACTATTTTCTTTAATGAAAGAAAATAAAAATATCTAATAAATTTATGTTTAAACGAATTTTGTTTTAAATTTTAGACTGTGCTTTTCTCACTGTGTGAAGAAAGTAGGGTGGTTTTAAATTATATTTTGTTAAGTAGAATAGTTTTGCATAAATCTGATTTCTCTTTTCCTGTGCAATCTCTCTTTCTTATCTGTTTTCCATCCATACTAATAAATGACTCTTTTTTGACATTCACATTTCTTTATTACTGCATGATTATTTCCAAATTTTGGTAGAAGCTATCTTTTCCTTTGCAATCTGCCTATCTCGTAGAAGCTATCTTTTCCTTTGCAATCCGCCTATCTCGTAACTGTTTTCCATTCATACTGATCCCTTTTTTGGCCTTCAATTTTTTCTACTTCAATGTTTATTATGTGGATGTTCACCCAATAAATGATCCCCTTTTTGGCCTTTACAATTTTTTCTAACTCAATGTTTATTATTTGGATGTTCACTCAAGTTTTGGTAGGAGCTATTTTTCTTTTGATGTTTTTGAGGAAAAATAACTTTTCTGGTTTATATTTTTATATTTATTCGGGTTTGATTTTATTCTTTCAATTTTGTACCATATTTGTAAGTCTATTAAAAACAAAAAATAATTATTTTGTTTTGATGTTCTTGAAAGATAGTCAAAAATAACTTTTTATTGGATTTTTTTTGTTTTTACTTTTGATTTTATTCTTTCAATTTCATACCTTGTCTATTAAAAATTTCAGTTTTTTATATAACTATTAATTTTTTCCATAAAAGAAAACCAATTAACAAAAACTTATTTGTAAATTTTAATTATATATTATTTTTTTCCATACAAAAAAAATCAAGTATTCAATTAACAAAAACTTATTCATAAATTTTAAATTATATTTTCAACACTGCATGAAAATAAATTATCATGCCTCCATTTTATTTTGAATTAGTTAAATAAATCAGCTTTAAATTATCATGCCTCCATTTTATTTTGAATTGGTTAAATAAATCAGCTTTCCTTCTCCCTTTGTAATATGTCTAGACTTCTTTTTAATCTCTTTCTCAATTATTTCCCATCAATATGGCCCTCTTCTTGCCCATGGAGAAATCCTTCCATTACATTGAATAGTACTCATGAGTGTTGTTCAATAGTTAATTTCATATTAATATATTAACTATGTTTTGACCCTCTTCTTGCCTATGGAGAAATTTTTCCATTACATTGAAGAGTTCTCATGGGTGTTGTTCAATAGTTAATTTCATATTAATATATTAACTATTTTTTGACGACTCTTCATCATAATAAATATAAAAAAATGTCATTACAAATCATTTCTTTTTCATTTAACATATTAAGGATGTACATGCATGATGTTTTTAACGTAATTTCACTCACTTCTCATCTCCCTAAAATATAGAGAAGAAATCTTCCCAAAATATAAAAAAGAAATGTCATTCAAAAATCATATTAATCATATTTTTGTTTAACATCACTCACTTCTCATCTCTCTAATATATAGAGAAGAAATCTTCCCAAAATATAGAAAAGAAATGTCATTCAAAAATCATATTAATCATATTTTTGTTTAATATATTAACCATGTATATGCATGATGTTTTTTCGTACTATCACCCACTTCTTATCTCTAGAAATATAGAAAAAAAAAAGGTCATTGAAAAATATATTAATTATGTATACTTATGTTTTTGAGGTAATATCACCCACTTATCATCTCCTCTAAATATAGAAAGGAAAAGTCAATGCAAATCATATGATTTTTACATGCATAATGTTTTTTTAAGTCATTATTTTTATTTATTTAAAAAAATTATAATAATTTAAGATTATGTTTAATAACTAGCCTATATTGATCTTAACTCTGGATCTATCAAGAGCATAGTGAAAACCTCTTTTTTGAATGCAAAACTTGAGAAAATGTTTGCAGTTCCAGATATTTGATCCCTCTGGGCATTTCATAGATCCAGAGTTAAGATGGATCTAGGTTATTTCAGTTGTGTGTGACCAAATAAAATCTAATGAACATATGATTAATTTTATCAAAATATGTAAATTCATCTAATATTAATATGATAATTTAAATATGTGTGACATTAACCTACTCATTTTAATTTTAAATTTTCTTAGTTACCTATTGCTAATAACTTTAATAATGAAAAATGATGAAATACATTTTTGAACTTAAAGTGACATTGTAATATTGTTGAATGATAGAAAATGTGAATAATTAAAATATAATCAATTAGAAATAGTCTTCATTGTGATTCTCTTTTCATTGGCGGCTACTTTTGTGATCTTTACATATTGATATATGAAAATTATATAAAAAGTATAGGTTAAATCATAAACCTTGTTGCTTTTGTCATCACCCTTATTACTTTTGTCATCTTTTCATATGGATTATATGAAAATGACAGGTTAAAACATAAACCTATGAAAAGGACAGGTTAAATCATAAACCTTGTTACTTTTGTCATCTTCTCATATTGATTATATGAAAATATTACTTCTGTAATCACCGTGGTTACTTTTGTCATCTTTTCATATCTGTTATATGAAAAGGACAGGTTAAATCATAAACCTTCTTAATTTTTTCATCTTTTCATATCAATTAGACAGGTTAAATCGTAAACCATTTAAATCTTTAGCTCAAGCTATTGTAGTAAATATTAATAGGTTGAATTACTTTAACACAAAAACCAATGTACATTGTCAATATTTTTTTTGAGCTTACACTGAAATCAATGCACAATGCTAATCCAACTTACACTCAAATCAATGCACAATGTTAATCCAATCAAAATTAATGTACCATCATACGCAAATTAGAAATCAACGTCTACACTAAAATCAATGCATCTAATGTAAGTAATAAAAAAGCTTAGAGAACAACATTTACACTGAAATCAATGCGCAAGTAATAAAAAAAGATTAGAGAACAACATGTACAGTGAAATCAATTCTTGTAATGCAAGCAAACAAATAGGATTAGAAATCAACATTTACACTCAAATCAATGCATCATCTAGTGCAAGTAATAAATATGATTATAAACCAACATCTACACTTAAATCTATGCATCTAGTGCAAACAATCAAATATGCTTATAAATCACCATCTACACTGAAATCAATGCATTTAGTGCAAGCAATCAAATACGATTAGAAATCTTCTACATTGAAATCAATGCATCTAGTAAAAACAATCAAATATTATTAGAAATGAAGGTCTACATTGAAATCAATGCATCTATTGCAAGCAATAGAAATCACCATCTACACTAAAATCAATGCATTTAGTGCAAGCAATCAAATAGGATTAGAAATCATCTACATTGAAACCAATGCATATAGTGCAAGCAATCAATATCGTTAGAAATCAACGTCTACACTAAAATCAATGCATCTAGTGCAAGCAATCAAATAGGATTATAAATCACCATCTACATTGAAATCAATGCATCTAGTGCAAGAAATCTTCTTCCCTCTCTCCCCCCTCCATCTATATCTATATCTCCCTCCATCTCTCCATCTCACCCCCCCAAACATACATGCTCTCTCACTCCATATCTATCAATCTCTATGTCCCTCCCTCCCTCTCCATCTCTTTCTTCTTCCTTCTATTCACTATCCATCTATATCTCTATCTCTCTTTGTCTCTCTATATCACCCCCAAAACATACACTCTTTTTCTATAATACATCTATCTATCCCTCCCTCCTCCTCTCCCTCCCTCCCTCTCTCTTCCCATTTTCTCCATCTCCCACACTTCTATCTCTCTTCCCTCCTACTATCCTCTCTCCCTCTCTCTCCATATTCCTTATCACTCTCTCTCTCTCTCTCTGTCTTTATCTCTCTATTTCTTTCTTCTTTCCTCCCTCTCTCTCCCCTTCCAACTCCATCTTTCTTTCCCTTCCTCTCTCTACTCTCTCACATCCTCTCTCTCTCTCTTCCTTCCTCTCTCCCCTTCTTCTCTCTCCCTTTCCCTCCAACCTCTCTCTCTCTCTCTCTCCAACTTTGTTACTATATCCCTCCATCTCTCCTCTCTCCTTCTCTCCCCCATTCTCTCTACTCTCCTTCTTTATCTCTTTATCTCACCCTAAAAAATACACACTCTCTCTCCATCTCTCCCTTGTCACTCCCTCACTCTTTCTCATCTTCCCACTCTCTATGTCACTCTTCTTCCTTCCCTCTCTCCCCCTCCAACACCATATCCCTATCCCTCCCTCTCTCCTCCTCTCTCCCTCTCTCTCTCTACCATCCAATCCTAACACTATCTCCCTCCCTCTCTCCTTCTCTCTCTCCCCCCTCCATCTTTGTGTTTCCCTCGCCTATTAGCCTTCTCTACCTCTCTCACTCCTCTCCTCTCTCTTTCTTCATTCCTCCTCTCCCGTCTCCTTCCAATTTATCTCCATCTCTTCCTTGTCACTCACCTTATTCTCCACCTCTATCACTGTCTTTTTTCTTCCCTCCCACATATATTTAGAGTCCGTATATATCATGATATATTAATATATATTATAATATAACAAATTTAATATTGTATTAATCCAAACTTATTAAATTTAATAATATTAATATGAATATTAGATTTAATAATAATATAAGGGTTAATAATGCTTTTTGCATGGCATTAATAGTAATTTGGCCCATGGTATTTGGCTCATACATTTCACCTAAATAAAACTTCTTTTTTTAGTGTTAGTAAATATAAAGAGGTTTATGGAGTAAATATAAGAGGAGGTTTTATTTTTTACCATACCTCTTGTCTATTTATATTTTTATTTATTTATCATATCTCTTTTATTTACATTGTATTTGGCCCATATGCTTGGTATATTATTAGATGTTGATTTCTAATCCTATTTGATATATTTTTGTTATTTACCATACCTCTTAACCTCTTTTATATTTATTTATTTACATACCTCTTTCATTAGTAATTATTTTGCCCATGTATTTGGCTCATAGGCTCACCTAAATAAAGCCTATTTTTGAATTTCATAAAAATAAAGGTTTATGGATAAATATAAAAAGAGGGTTATTTAAAACATACTCTAGTTATTTATATTATTATTTATTTACCATATCTATATTTTTTATTTATGTTATTTTTACATTTACGTGTTTAGGCTTTTACGTGAGATCTACTCCCATACTAGGTTGTAGATCAGCTCTTATGAATTTTATAAGTTTAAAATTAATTTATATCTTTATTAAACATAATACCATGAGTATGGAATCTTCACATATAATGATAATTAAGCTAATACACGAAAACCCTCTCCTAAGTGTGAATAATTTTTTTATGATTGTGCATGAAGATAGGACTAATGAGAAAATTAAAGGCTAAGTGTATCAGCTAACTACCAGTTGATCTCGAGATTGGTCATATCACCGGCCCTTTATGTGTTATAATGACACTCACTAAGTTTGGAAATTATGGTGATTGATGTGGTTATTTTTCTATACTATCTATGTAGATTGTGATACTTTGGTTTTTTGGATCATGTGCTATACATGCCACCAATGGTGACCTCCTTTATCACTCCGCTATCACCCAATTTTCTTTCTTCATTCACTCTTTGTGGCATCTATGTTGTGACATGTTCACTTACATTTTAATCACGAAATTAGCAACAAAGAACTTCCTCTCTACACCAAGGACCAGACTAATGAAAATCCTCTGCCAATTATTAAGGCAAGCACTGTATGAATGAACTCTTAATCCTTGATCGAGAATCCTTCGTTTTTCTCCAAGAGCGCATAGCACACTCCTAAATCATATTTCCCCTTCTTTTTTTTGAACTACGCCTATGAAGAGCCAAGTCTTCTTTTGAGCGCACTCCTTCGACTCAAAGGATTGCACACTCCTTAAGCACATGAGTGCACCCCAAAGACTTGAAGATTAACCCCTTTAGCCTTTAGCAAAGTGCCATGTACCCTCCTTAGCCCTTTGAGTTCATGAGCACACCATGAATCCCTGAAGCCCTAATATTTGTCCTTCGATAATGTACCATGAAGCCTCCTTTGCCTTCTTGAGTGCATGAGCACACCCCAGAGCCTTGAATCCTCTCCCTTTAGCCTTCATCTTTGTACGATGTGCCCTCCTTATTTCCATTGAGCATACAGAGCACTTGGGAAGCCCGAAGCCTAATATTTTTTTCCCTCAAGCATACGCTCTACATCCTCCCTTGAGTGTCTCCCTCTCTTGAGCACATGAGCTCATCAAAAAGCCCTGAAGTTTTCTATTTATCTCTTCAACCTTTCAAAGCGCGGCCTTGTGCCCAAAATACTTTCTTTCTTCTTCGAAGCGCATTTTTAAGGGATGAACAAAAAATATGCATGAAACATGTTCTAACAAGAGATTCTCAGGCTAATGGATACATGTCATGAGTGATTGCAAATACAACTATTTGAAGAACAACATGCAAGCATGCTTGAAGAAGATTGGGCAAAGAAGGAAGACAAATGAATCATTGAAGAACAAAGAGCACATTGAATTCTTGATAATTGAAGCATCCTGAAGACTCCATAAGATCAAAGAACCTTTATAGGGTGAAGACATCAACAAATGAAAGCTACATTCAGAACAAAGACATGAGTGGCAACCATGTTACCTACTAAAGAAAGTCCACTTCATTAGTCACTATGAGTCCTAGTCATCAAATATAGTGACCTGTCATGTATCATCACATGATGATGTGGATTTTATGGTGTAATGATGTAATCATTATAAATACAAATAAGTGGAAGTCCAAGAGTCATGTACAGACAAAAGAGCCATAGAAGTCCAAAAGACATGTAATACCAATATTCATATGTAATTGCAAAATTAATTTGGAAGTCCAAAGGTTGTAGAAGTCCAAAGGTCATTAGGAGTTGGAAATTCAAGAGTCTTGAGGATGTCAAAGGTCATGCGTCAAGTTATAAAAGGATCCTCATTACTCATGCGAAAATTTTTTAACCTTGAATTCTTTGCCAAGGCATTAGAAAGATAGAGTTAGTACTTTTGGGGAGCAAGTAGTGGTTGTAATGCTCCACTATTTAGGCTAGTGATGTTCATTGTACTTATGCATTTTGGAACATTTTCTTAAAATCTGAAGCCTTTTGGCCAACGCATTTTCATACATGGATTGTGGATGTTTTAAGACTACTCTTTGAATGTTTATGATTCATGTTCACTTTCACATGTATTGAAGTAATTGAACTATTTTGGTGACTTTGGTGCTTAACTTATTGGAAATGTGTCGAAATGTTACGCAACCAGTTCACAAAACAATAGACAAGATAGATCAATGACTTAAAAATTATCCACTTCAAGGGGGAAACCTCCTTTACATCACATAAATGAACAATTCTTGGATGACACAAATGACAATGCCTCCTTTGTATATATAGGACACTAAGGGGTCATAATATAATTGGAGCCTACATAACAATAATAATGTAAGGGAGCAACAATAATAATAGTGGGATTCTATGGGTCAAACCAATAATAATATGGGGCTACATGGGCACAAAAATAACAATAAGGGGAATACAATACTAATATAGGAACCTAACATGCCCCTCTCCTTCAAAAAAGTGTTTTCCTCAACGCTTGATTAGTTATGGATGCTTCTGTATAAAATTCTCATCCTCCCATGTGGAATATTCTGCAGGTAAGTTCTCCCACTTAATGAGATACTCTCAAATTGATCTATTCCATAGATGTCGGGTTCTTGTTTCCATGACTGCATCATGCTCAAATATGATTTTTCATTCTTCGTCAAGTTTTGGAATAACTGTTTGAACTTAAACCTTGTCACTGATAACCTTCTTTAAGCATGAAACATGGAAAATTGGTTGTACTGGGGAAGATGTAGGCAACTCCAATTTGTATGCCATAGTACCAATATTTTGCAACACTTTGTAAGGACCGTAATACTTGGGTGACAATTTATTATCCTTTTTAGCTTGCTTGAGAGAATGTTTTTTGATGGTTTTAGCCGTAAAAATACCCATTCACCTACATCAAAAATATATTCACTGCAATGTTGATCTGCATGTTGTATCATTCAATTCTGCACCAGAGCGAGGTTATCTTTTAAGAGTTGGATAAATTGTTGTTGATACTCAACATGATCTTCCACTACTTGAACCTTACAATTGTCTCTTAAAGATGATGTGATGGATAGTGGATGATATCCATAAAGTGTCATAAATGGGGTCATTTTTTATGCAGTATGGCATGAAGTATTATACCACAATTCTACTAGAGGTAACCACTTGGACCATTGTGTTTGTTTATAAGATACAAAGCAACGAAGATATCATTCCAAACATTTGTTCACTATCCCAGTTTTCTCATCAAATTGAGGATGATAAGATGAGCTATGAGCTAATTGAGTACCAAGACAAAAATAATCCAATCCAAAAATTTTCAGTGAAAATGGGATCTCTGTCACTTACTATAATCTTTGGGTTTCCATGAAGCTTTTGAATTGTTTCCATAAATGCAGTAGCAACTGTATTGGCTTTAAAAGGATGAGATAATGCAAAAACATGTTCATACTTGGTAAGTCTATCAACTACCACCATGATGACACTCTTTCCTGTAGATTTGGGAAAACCTGTGATAAAATCCATTAAGACCCCCTCCCAATGCTGACGTGGAATGGCTACATGTTGTAACAGACCTGGAGTTTTAATTGTATCAACTTTATTTTGTTGGAAAACGAAACATTCTACCACAAACCTCTGAATATTAGATTTAAGGCCATCCCAAAAAAATTCCTTCTTGACCCTATGGTAAGTTTTTAAAAATCCGGAGTGTCCTCCTAAGGGAGAGGTGTGCAATTCCAAAAGATTCTCTTGTTTGATTTAGGAATAGTTACAAAGATATAAGCAATATTTGTACCATAATGAATCATTTTTCCAGCTAAATATATCAAATGTACTGGGATCTTGCTATAACTTTTGAATGAGTGAGCACACCTCTTCATCATTCTTCCATTCATTCCTTGCTTCAGTTATCCACTCAGGTTGGATAATAAAAATGGCAGAAAGAAATGCTTCCACGTCCTCATCCCTTCTTGAGAGTGCATATGCAACAACATTTTGCTTCCCCTTTTTGTATATGATTTCAAAGTCATAACCCAACATCTTTGTCACCCATTTTTGCTACTCTTACGAAGACAATATTTGTTACAAAAAGTATTTAAGACTATCATAATATGATTTTACCTTGAAGTGTCTTCCCATTAGGCAATGTCACCATTGCTTTATTGCATGTAGTATTGCCAACATTTCCTTCTCATAAATAGGTTTGTGTAAATA
>APFE030970025.1:0-28567 GCA_000404065.3 Pinus taeda
AAAAATTATTAAATCGCATCGGAAAATCAATTGGGATCGCATCATAGATTTTATATATGACAAGTTTTAAAACCCTGATAGCCTCTTTCCCCGATCACCAATATGCGATAGGTGAATAAGGCAACATGGCATTAACAATAAGAGCATTTTTAAAAGTTTCACTCATATGTTTTATTATGAAGTTTCACTCATACGTGAGTGAATGAAAGTAGGTAGGTTAATTTTAATATTAAAATTAATATATATTAATTTATAAATAATAAATTTTAAATTAATTAATATATAAAATTTAATTTTTATTTAGTATTAATTAGTTTATAAATAGATTGTATTAATTAGTTATATTAAGATTAATTAATAATAGTATTAGTTATTAATTAACAATTAAATTAGAATTAATTATGAGATAATTAGAATTCTAATTTATGATTTAATTTTTAGTTAAAATTTTGATTTTTCGGCGAGTAATAGAAATTCCAGAATTGTGTCAAAATTGACTCACAAATTTTGGAGGCCTATAGATTGAGTTTTACTTGGCTAAATGAGGCCCAGGACACCTCATTGGAAAGATAAAATCAAGGAGAACATTTCTTACGAGGTTTTACTAACAGATTTGGTCATTAATTGGGACAAAAATCATGCAGAATATCAAGCTACGAATTTCTAAAACAAAATCAATTTTCTGAGTTTTATTTTCTGCATTTTCATTTGTCCAAGCCTCTTTTCAATGCAGATCCATTTGTCAATAATATCCTTGGCCAATCAAACCATCCCATGCATCAATAGAAAGCTTACATTTTATTTTCAATTATTTATTTAAATAGAATTTGATTGGATTTGATTTAATTGCCAGAAATGATATTTTGATTTTATTGATTGTATCTTAATTTATTTTGATTTCTTTTTATAGGAAAACAGTGGAAGAAATATGGAGAAAATGATTTCAATCAATGAGAGTGTTCCAACAATTGAAGATTAGAATTTTTGAACAAATAAAATTGGATTTGACAGATTTACCTTCAACAAACTTTCCTCTCAAAGAATTCCTTCACAAATATTATAAATAGCAGATTGCAGAATGTAATTAGGAGGATGCTCTCCTCTGCAATTTTAGACTTCTAAAAGCACTACTGTAAGAGGAACTTAGAGTTGTAGGAGAGAGGAGAGAAAATCTCATATCTGGGGATTATTGAGGATTTTTCCTTTGTATCTTGAATCATGTATGAGGGGCAGAGTTTGCACTATTGTGGCTCTAGTTTTGAAGGCAGAAGTTCAAGCAATGTAAAGGAATGTTGGAGACCAAGTTCAGAGAAATGGATGCAATAAATTGGTATTTCTAATACTATTGTTTCAAATATCAGTTTCATTTTTATGGTAATAGGAATGTCTCATTTTATTCATGTTTCTACTCTCTTGTCAATATGGGTAATTTGTCTCAATCTTGTTATTATGTATATATGTTCTTATGGATTAAATTCTGATTTCTGAGTAACTACTTGCTCAGAAATCTATCTTATGAAACTGATTTATTAAATAGTAATGTGTTATGAACTATTTCTGCATATTATTGTTTAATTATTGGATTTATTGATTTGGTAATCAATATCATTTTTGTGAACTACTTCCTGGAATGTTGTTGGTTTATTATTCCAGTTAAAAGGTCTCAATAGGATTTGTTTTGATATCCATAATATCAGTTAACTGAACTACTTCATTAATTTGATATTCATTATAAACAAGACATATTTAAATCCCAATATTTTAATTATCTTGCTCTTAGTTGGGTTAGATCTATATCTGCCTAATTAAGATAGGATTTAGATTAGTCTCTTTTGCTTGCATTATAGAATAAACTTGCATTTAGAGTAATTTCTACATTCTTTTAAGTTCTCTTCTTGAAGAGGCAAAACTTTAGTTGTGGCTTGGCTGAACCCAAATAAGCTTAAGGGTCATTCTCTTGCTTGATCAGCAAGAAGAAGTGATCTGATATCCCCGTCTATTGGTAGTTAAAGATATATAATAAACCAATAGCGATAGGGAGAAGGTAATTGGACCTAGTTAAACCAGTGAGAGCCACCACACCAATCGGAAAAGGAGATGCTTTAAGGTCCAGACTGGGTGGTTATCTCCCAGTGTTGTTGCAGTGATTTTCGAGGCATCAACACTTTTGGCGCTAGAAGGAGGGCCTAAGATTTTTGTCTATTGGAGTCTTTTCAATTTGACATTTTATTTAAATTACGATGGCTTCTCTTAAACTTCCAATTTGGAGTTGTATCCATGGACGTGCATCTTCGAATACTCCACCCGAAGTGGTAAGACTTTTGTCTCAGGCAAAGTTTAATGGTAAGAAAAATTCTTCTGCTTTTAACCATGTCTTTCAATTTATTCAAGATGTTTAAAATTATGATTTTCAAGGAATTGATGAAGGCATTTTATGGAGAATTTTTACTCTCACATTTGCGGCAAAAGCCAGAAACTGGTGTAGAACTCTTCCAGTTGCCTCAATTCACAGTTGGGATCAATTTGTTACAATTTTCATTTCTAAATTTGATGGCTATGATTATGAACAGGTATGTGAAGAAATTGAATATCTGAAAAGATTTGAAAATGAGTCCGTTAATGATTTTAATATTCGATTTCATTTGAATTGTTTAAGATTTAAAGTTGAAGATAAACCTATGGAAGAAGAATCATTAGATTGGTTTGAACATATTTGTTCTCTTCCTCCCATTCCCAATCAGTATGAAATTAGTTCAAGTTTTGTTTCATCCCTTTCCAACATAAATGAGAATTTCGATATGGATGTGCAAATAAATTGTGATGAAGTGGTTTCACAAAGCTTGGAAAATACTTCTATTCAAATGAAAGAAGACAACATCAGCAATTTTGGAGAAAGAGCTACCTTAGAATATGAAAATTACTCTGCAGTCAATTCAGAAAATCAGATTGCAAATCAACAAGTACAAGCAGCAATCAAACTAAATAATAACACGCAGACTGCTGTACAATTTTTTGAATTTTTCCATGATAAGCAAATGCTGAAATCAGAACAACAAAGCAGCTTTCTTCAAAAAAGCATGAGCACACAAAGGAATGATTTAGAATCTGAAATTTACAATCAGTGTAATGTACGAGAGTTCTCAAACCGAGACATTCTTAATTGCATTATTTCAGATTCACATTTTTCCCTTTATCCTGATATTTTTAATAATGGTAATTTTTCCCCTCTTGCTATTAACGATATTTTAGAAGATAAAAAGGATGATCTAAATGGAATACCAATTAATTTTTATCAAGATAGAGAAACAATAATTGATCATGCTTTTACCATTAATGAACATAAAATTTTTACTTATTGTTTTGATATATTGGATGAGATAGAAGGGAATTCTAGAGAATATTGTGAAATCATTTATGATAATTACTCTCGGATGTTGATTTATATTCCTCTTAAGAGAATCCTCATGAGAAAATTCAAATAATATCTGTGAATGAGGAATGTTTCAATTTAGAAATTATTCCAACCTATCCTCATGTTAGAGTAGCAAATTATCTTCATGAGTTCACCATTCAAGAAAACATTCCAGTTTATGATTCATATCATGATCAAGCTCTCATTCATACTCATAATCTTAATTCGTTTTCTAATTCACAAGTTGGAATTCAAAACTACTCAAATTCCATAATTCTCGTCAATCCTTGTAAAAAAGAAATTATTTCAAAGCGATCCCAATAGTGTTGTAACATTAGTTGTACAAATAGTGATTTCATTTTATTTTTGTTTCCTCACTTATTTTATAGAAAATCAGATTTATTTTCAGATTTTATTTTTCAATTTTTTCACACTTTATGCTCCCATATTGAGCACTTTATTATCAAACATTCAATTGATGCATTGCCCTATTGGAAAATTAAAGTTTCATATTATAATCATGAGTATCAAAAGCTATTTCAATGTCAATGTCAATTGATGTTCATCTTTTATCAAAAGCTTCTATCTTTTCAAAGGCAATATCAACAAGAGAATGTATTTTTACAATCTGGCCAGCTATCCAATTTAATTAATAATTTTTCATTTCATTTGAAAGATTTCCATCCATTTTTAATTAATTCATTTGAAAAATATTTGGAAAGTTTTCTTTCATGGATGATTGTCAATGATTTAACATTTTTACATAATACTAACAATTTTTTTTCAGGCTTTTGAATTTAAAAGCTCATCTTCACAATCTGGCCTATCATCTCCTCTTTTGAACATTTCCCAATCGTTAATGGAAATCCATCCAGATTTCTATGACCCAATTGGTATTGAATTGGAAAGTCAATTTCAAGAGAACGAGATTTTAATTAAATTGCTAACAATAACTGTACATTATGATTTCATATTTAATTTTCTTAGTTTAATTACATTTGTATTTTCATTACTAACATTTGAAATGTACATACATGCAGCGATTAAAATGAGAAAATGGCTACACTCGAAATATGACTATATCTAGTCATTTTCATGTATATGGTTAGAATAGGAGTAGAATTAATTTAGTTAGTTTGTTTTGTATAGTTAATTTTTTTTTAACAGTTTTGTAGATTAAAAAATAAAACAAAGCGATCAACGCTTCTCATACATGTTCAGTGAAAACATTTTTTGCTTATCAGAAAGTTTTAATTCTTGTTATCCTTTTTAAAAATTTCTTGCTGCAATACCTCTACTCTACCTATTTTGAATAATGTCTTGATTAAATTCAATTGAGATTGCACTTGGCATCGATGGCCTCAAAGTCACTTTTCTTCATTTCGAGATTCCATTTTAAGATTTTCTTTTGAAATTTATATGATAAAGGTTTTAAGGATATAAAAGCTTCACGATCCCATTATCCCATGAAATGTATGACTGTCTATGATAAACTTAATTCTAATTCAATCATTATTAGTCTGTTTAACCTTTCGCGGTAATCATATGAAGTTCATATTATCTTTCTCGAAATTTTCTAAGGATGTCCATTTTGTTGTGTGCACACATTCAAATCTATTTTGATAGTTTTCTACAATTAGTGGCTTTATCCCATTCTGACCTTTAGTTGCAATACGCGTCATATTCATTTACTAAAGGCATTATTGAACGGTCACTATAACAATACAGATTCTTCTCAAGTTATTCAGAATAAGTAGAGGTAATAAATTGTTGTTTCAATTCAAAATGGAAGACTATTTTCATATTTATTTCTGTTAAATTTTATATTTCCTGAACATAAATAAACAGATTTAATTTAGGTTGATTGTACACTCCGATTTAGAATAAATGCTGAGATGATTTTGAACAAAGACAAAATTTTAATAAATTAAAGGAAGAATTTGAAGATTCATGAGGTAAAAACTACATAAAATCTCCTAGGTACGTATTCACCAGTTCATTCTCATCTATTATTAGTTTCTCTTTTCTTTTAGTTTATTTTTATTTTTATTCTATTTTATTTACAGGTTTTCATTTGTTTTCAAAACTTGAAGTAAGCAACAAACTCATTTCAAATTTGCAACAGGTTTAGGGAAATTTTATTTGTGATTCATTAGAATTTAAGCATTTTTTAGCTTTGCTTTCATTCATTAGAAAACCTAAGTGAAATTTAAAACATTATCGCAAGATTCATGTCTGAAATGTTTCGACTTAATTTTCATAATGCTAATAAAAAATCTCCGATGTATTACCTCACTCATATCGCATTTCGCATATCGAAGGTTTGCAAGTGAAGTATACTTCCATTATCATGAATTGCCTATCTCTGATAATCAACTTCATTGATATTGCGACAACCACATAATTTTGGACCCGATATGAAATTCAATTCAAATTCATAAAAATATCGCGTCCGTTCAATTGCAATAATGGTAGGAGCATAACTTTAAAAGGACCGATGTCTCGGATCCGATATGTTATTAAATTTTCATCATAAAGTTATCGAGTCCGCTCTTCATCACATATTGACATCGCAATAATCATATTGTGTTACCTCGGGTACCAAAAATTCACCAATCGCCGATTAGCATGCTGATATCGCAATCACATTTTTATTTATGCTCACATCACATCTCTGAATCTGCGATGTGCGATGTGTGACGTGGGAAGCAAAATGTCAATATATTCTCGATTCCCAATACAATATTTCTTTAATGATGTGATCGCTCCATCTAATAGCACATCTTCTCATCGCATGTTTTCACATCGGCAATTTGCCATTGCAATCTCCAATGTGATAGCTTCCAATGCATACCTTTGAGCCATTAACATTTAATCTATATATGGCATAGCAACAAAGGTGAAGTCTTGCAAATTAAAATTCAAACATGGTGAAGAGACATGTGATGCGAATCATCCGATACGACGATGTGTTATTTTAAAAGCGAGCTTGGGTAACCACTTTGGTAAGAAAGTAGTTAATAACCAATTTGTAGCATATTTAAATCATTTTAATTTCTCATATATTCCAGTTTTAAATATATAATTCCATAATTAAAAATGGAATTCAAGACCTCTCTATCTTCATATTTAAATTTTATTATCTTGGACTTGGTCTTGATTGTGGACAATTTATAAAATCATGGAGTTTATATGAAACCAATAATATTTTGAGAAACAGGCATTACTGCAAATTCTCATTCTCATTTCTGATGCATTTGTTTTCCCTTGAACACTAAGCATTCCATTTTACATTTGATTGCTTGTTTTAGTGTAAATAAAATAAATAATGATTTTGGGTTATAGAATTTTGGTTAGTTTAACTTCTTCATGTTTTTAATGTTAATTAAAATAAGAAATTAGCTAGTTTGGAGAAACTGATACCTTTCAGGTATGATCAAAAGCAATTATCCAATGGTAAGATTCATGTACCCACTTTCATTAATTTCCATTTCATTACTTTAGTTTTAGTTTTGTTTTTATGATATAAAAATATGTTTTGCAGTTCTCTATTTGAAGCTTTCAATCCTCTGCCGAATCAGATTTTCGAAGTCTTATACTCTTCTCCTAGATTTATTTAAAGAAGCAACGATAATCTTTGTCAAAACAACTATACCAGGATGTTTCTGAACCTTTAGTTTTTTTTTTTGAGAATTCCTTTTATTAGAAAATGATTAAGATGATGCTTTGAAACAAGAAGAATAATATCAAACAGAAAGTTTTCATTGTGGCTGAATTTTATCGTCATTGCTATCCAAAAAGCCTAAAGCATTTACAACCCTGCAAAGTATGATTTTTCTAAATCTTGACATAAGAAGAAATGATTATGCGATTACTTTCTTTTTCTTCATATTGTTGAGACATTGGTATAAATATTCTTGTTTGAGTTTATCTTTCGAAACTGGGATTTTCCTTTCCATTTTTAAGATTTCTTCGTTTTTATTTTTGTTTGTTGATTTCTTTCTCATTTTAGCATAAGAATTCTTTTCCTTAGGATTTCAATTTTGATTTTGGTGACTTTGCATTATTTATATGGAAGGCCTACTTGTTACCTAACAATGGTCAACATACATGGAGAAAAATTGTTAATAGTCACCTATTAGCTTTTTCTTAAATCTCTTAGTGAAGTTTGATTTTCTTATTATAAAGGTAGACATACTTAAGGAAGAGATTACCAATCAAGAGAAGTTGGCAAAGTATCATAAAATCTGGAGAAATTTCTTTTTCATTGAAATTGTAATCATTTTGAGATTTCAAAATTTTATTAAGATCTTTCAAAGTTTTATTATCAGTCAAGAAAAGTTATTTATAACTAAGTAAAGACACTTTACAGCAAATCACCTTTAACTATGAAATTGTCATTCTTAACTCTTAAGGAGTCAATGATTCTCCCTGTCCTAGAAAGTCTTATTTTTCTAGAGTGTGATCCAGAAGTATATTTAAACTTAAAAGATAAGAGGTCTCATCATGAGCCTGCTTACCATGATCATAGGGGAAAAATAGGTTGACATTACCAATACTGTTAAACAAACCAGAGTAATGGCTTATGATTGTCAACAATTATAAGACAAGGGGTCTCATCACGAGCTAACTTGTTCAGTCCAATTATAACCAGTGAATGGCATTGTCAACTATCTGGCCACCAAACCAAGACAATGGCTTTTAAGTTTTATAACAAAAAAACAAAATACATATATAAATGGATTTATCTCTAGGTCAATAATTCTTAAAGAGATGAGATTCTAAATCACTGATGATTAAAAGGTAACCCTATCGAGACTATAGATGTTTTCTGGCAGCAGTGACTCTACCTGTGACAAATGAGTATATTTTAAAAGCTAAGTTGTAAAGTGACCCCTTCTTTATCTGTTCAACTAATTAATGACTGATATAGAGTTTTGAAATATTATAATTTATGAGAAATTTTGAGAAAATTTATAGGTTAGATGATTTTGGTTTTTATTCAGAATAATAAACCTAGTAAAGCATAATTCTCTCTTATTTAATTATTTTTACTTTAATTTTAGGAAACTCTCATTCATTTCAAACAGAGATAACTGGTTCTTCTCCTGTGTATTGCCATTGTTGTGGTAAAAACACAACCCCCCATTATTGATGTGTTCACTTCAGATAATGGGGACCCTTTTTATAAAAAAATTGGTTAAACACTTTTTTGGATTTTTATTTAGTTGATTGCCCTACGTTTTCGTTAATTTTTAATTTTCTTTGGATTCTTGTTTTGATTGCTTTGTTAAAATCGATTTTTTATAAGCTTCCCATTGACGCTTGTTTCACCTCATTTGGTCAACTGGTTTGAAAATGGTACTCCTTTGAAATCTCGTCATTTATCTAGCCTGGGTTAAAAATGCATAAAATGTACAATATTGCACATTTTGTAAATAAATTAGTTCAATAACGCATTTTTTAAATATTAATCCCCAGTTAGTTATTACTAACATTTTTCATTTTTCAGCGAAATCATGAATTATCGGGATTTTAGTAATTTGCTCTAATTTCTCAAATTGATTATTAATTTCGAAAACCCAAAATTTTGAAATCGCTGTAGTTTATTTTTCATTTATTTTCATTAAAATGGTTGTAGTTTAAAAACTAAAATTCATAAAATAAAACCAAAATAGAAAATTTTTTTAATATTAAATTTAATTTAATTAGATATATTAAATATAATTAATTTAATTTAAATTAAAAGTTTAAAACATAATATATATAAAATAAAAAAAATAACAAAAAAAAATTATTAAATTCGCATCGGAAAAATCAGTGGATCGCATTCAAGATTTTATATATGACAAGTTTTAAAACCCTGATAGCCTCTTTCGCGCGATCACCAATATGGATAGACTGAATTAGCAACATGGCATTAACCATAAGAGCATGACTATTTTTAAAAGTTTTTAATGAATGTTTTTATTAGGAAGGTTTCACTCATACGTCGAGTGGAATGAAATAGTAGGGTAATTTTAATATAAACTTAATATTATTAAATTTATAAATAATTAAATTTTAAATGATTAAAATTAATTAATATAATAAAATTTAATTAATTAAAATTTTTTTTAATTTAGATTTAATTAGTTTATAAATAGATATATTAATAGTATATTAAGATTAATTATAATAGTTTATTAATTAATTATATCATAATAACAATAATATTAATTAATTATTAGATAATTAGAATTCTAATTTAGGATTTAATTTTTAATTAAAATTTTGTTTTTAGCCGAGCAACAGAAATTCTAGAATTGTGCCAAAATTGACTCACCAACTTTGGAGGCCCATAGATTGAGTTTTACTTGGCCAAATGAGGCCGATGACACCTCATTGGAAAGATAAAATCAAGGAAAACATTTTGAGGAGGTTTTACTAACATATTTGGTCATTAATTGGGAAAAAACTCATGCAGAAGATCAAGCTACGAATTTCTAAAACAAAATCAATTTTTTGAGTTTTATTTTCTGCATTTTCATTTGTCTAAGCCTCTTCTCAATGTAGATCCATTCGTCAATAATATCCTTGGCCAATCACACCACCCCATGCATCAATAGAAAGCTTACATTTTATTTTCAATTATTTATTTAAATAGAATTTGATTGGATTTGATTTAATTGCCAGAAATGATATTTTGATTTTATTGATTGCATCTTAATTTATTTTGATTTCTTTTTACAGGAAACAGTGCAAGAAATATGGAGAAAAGGATCTCAATCAATGAGAATGCTCCAAAATTGAAGATTAGAATTTTTGAACAAATAAAATTGGATTTGACAGATTTACTTTCAACAAACTTTCCTCTCAAAGAATTCCTTCACAAATTATAAATAGCAGATCGCAGAATGTAATTAGGAGGCTGCTCTCCTCTGTGATTTTAGACTTCTAAAAGCACTATTGTAAGAGGAATTTAGAGTTGTAGGAGAGAGGAGAGAAAATCTCAGATCTGGGGATTATTGAGGATTTTTCCTTTGTATCTTGAATCATGTATGAGGGGCAGAGTTTTCACTATTGTGGCTCTAGTTTTGAAGGCAGAAGTTCAAGCAATGTAAAGGACTGTTGGAGACCAAGGTCAGAGAAATGGATGCAATAAATTGGTATTTCTAATACTATTGTTTCAAATATCAGTTTCATTTTTATGGTAATAGGAATGTCTCATTTTATTCATGTTTTTACACTCTTGTCGATATGGGTAATTTGTCTCAATCTTGTTATTATGTATCTCTGTTCTTATGGATTAAATTCTGATTTTTAAGTAACTACTTGCTCAGAAATCTATCTTATAATACTAATTTATTAAATAGTAATGTGTTATGAACTATTTCTGCATATTATTGTTTAATTATTGGATTTATTGATTTGATAATCAATATCATTTTTGTGAACTACTTCGGGGAATGTTGTTGGTTTATTATTTCAGTTAAAAGGTCTCAATAGGATTTGTTTTGATATCCATAATATCAGTTAATTGAACTACATCATTAATTTGATATTCATTATAAAAAAGACATATTTAAATCTCAATATTTTAATTATCTTGCTCTTATTTGGGTTAGATCTATATCTACCTAATTAAGATAGGATTTAGATTAGTTTATTTTTCTTGCATTATAGAATAAACTTGCATTTAGAGTAATTTCTACATTTTTTTAAGTCCTCTTCTTGAAGAGGCAAAACTTTAGTTGTGGCTTGGCTGAACCCAAATAAGCTTGAGGGTCATTCTCTTGCGTGATCAGCAAGAAGAAGTGATCTGATATCCCCATCTATTGGTAGTTAAAGATATATAATAAACCAATAGCAATAGGGAGAAGGTAACTGGACCTAGTTAAACCAGTCGGAGCCACCACACCAAATGGAAAAGGAGCTGCTTTAAGGTCCGGACTAGGTGGTTATCTCCCAGTGTTGTTGCATCGATGTTCGAGGCATCAACAGGTGGCAGACCTTTTGGTTCTTGAAATAGAACATAATACTTTGAAACAACTTTAACTAAATCAGCTTTCTTTTTAGAATCACAACTTTCAAATGCATTGGATTTCTCAGGATCCTTTGCCTTTACAACCATTAGTAGAAATTGCTTACTTGAATTCAAAATTCTTTTCATTTGTCTTGATTTTATGAGAGAATAGATATCTTTGATTTATGATCTGTTACAATGTATTCTATTCCATTTTTAGTGAGTTGATACTTATTCTCAGCTCTATAGGAAATAACTTTCCTCTCATACAAGTATGGACTTTCCAAAACAATACCACATATATCCAATGGAACTATATCTAACTCAACCTCATCTACAAATGTTGATCCAATAGAAAACCTAAGGTTACATTGTCTCGTTACTTGTCGCTTTGTATTATCACACACCCAACCTAAAGGATATGTCTTCTCATGAGGTTTTGTTTGTAATCCCAATTTCTTTATAATTCTTTCAGAAATTAAATTTACTTGTGATCCACTATCAAATAAAGTATAAATCTTATTATGCTTGGAAATTACTCTAATATGAAAAGGCTCATTTCTTTCCCTCTCATTCTTTTCATTATCAACAGTTTGTGCAAAATTACTTGTGGATGCTTCAAAATCTTTACCTTTAATACCTGTGGTTGTAACTATTGTTTCATCGCCTGAATCTGATCCCAAGTCCTGCTGAATAGCTGCAACATTGTTTTTCTTCTTTCCACCAAACTTCTTAGGTTTTAGTTATAGATGCAAAAACCAACAGTCTGCCTCATCTGTCCTTGTTTCTTTCAATGAGTGCATGAAGGTTTATCCTTCTTTATAGTGTTTTCTTTCCTCTCTTTCCATTTCAGTTTCTTCTTTTCCTTACTCTTGCTTACAGAATATTTAGACGATCCACCAAACTCTGGTTTTACATTCTTACCTCTAGCTTCTAGATGTGTTTCCTGAACTGATACATCATCTAAGCTAGTGGGATTAAACATGAGAATAGTATGCTTTAAATAGATATGAAGACCGCCTATATACTTCAATAAAGTCTCAGGTGAATCTAATGATATACCTAGAGTTAAAGATCTCTTTCTGAATTCCTGAGTATAACTTTGTACACTTTTACCCTTCAACTGACGAAGAGTTTGCCAACTCATCATTGCCTGCTGCATGTAAGGTAAAGGATAGAATCAATTTTTTATAGCATAAAAAAATTCATTCCAAGTAGAAATGATTTTACCATGTTTTTGTAGATCAGCTTGTGTCTTGCCTTCCCACCATACTAGTGCAGTTCCTCCAAGTCGAAGGCTAGCCAGCTGAATCTTCTTCCTTTCTGAATCAACGCTCTATACATCAATTTGTATTATCCAATTATCTAGATTTATGCATTGAGTTCTCCATCATAAATTGGCAAATCAAACTTCACATATAATTTTCTTAAGGAAGTTTTTTTCTTCTTCCTAGAAGAGCTAGAAGATGATGAGGATGATGAAGGTGATGATGGGGGAGATTATGGAGGAGGCATTTTCCCTTTCCCTTTGCCTTATAGAGGGGAAAATAACAAGGTTCCTCTGCTCCTTTGTCTGGTTTAGGTGTTGAAGTGCTTTCACCTCGTCCCTTGTTAAATTCGAGATACATCTCTTCCACCATGGCTTGGAGTGCCTTAAAACTTTCTATAAATTGAGATTTTGATCCCAATGGAGCTTATTCGACCATTCTCCTCTGAGAATAGAATTCTCCAATCTCTGGATTAGCCTCAACATGTTCTCCTTCTCCTAGTCTCAGCTTTAATTTAGTTAGCATTCAAAATCTAGCACAAGCTTGTCTAACTTTAACAAAACCAAATGATCTGATACCACTTGATCTGAAATGGATACTAAATCAAGAAAAAAGGTATTACAGACTCATGTGTAGGAATGCCTATATTATTTAGTGCAACGGATCGAAAATATTGTTAATAATATAGACAATGAACACTTATAAAACATAATATACACACACATCAACACAAAAAAATAATCAAGGAGTTCACGAGACTTCCTAGCTACGACTCCTGGTCCAGCTTTCAATGTCGACCTCTATATTATGTCTTCAAGAGTAGAGTATTACAAGTGTGAGCTCGAATAGATTCTCAACACAACAGTGAAAAAAAAACAGGGATTTACTCGAAATCCTCAAGTTTAAAGGAGTGCATAGACTCTCCCTCTTACTCCCTGCCTTTTTCTTTCTCTTGCTCTCTTTTCTGTGTCCTCTTTGTCTACTATAGAGTCACTTTTAAGCCTCTCGGCTCTGTTTATTCATCTACATTCTTGGGCTTTATGGCTCCCGGTCGCTGCCCATTAAACTCCCTATCAAGCGTTAAATAATCATTGTAAAATGCTTAAGGTATGGTGGCGACCTGTTTTCAAACGGAAAGAATCGCAAGGTGAAAAATCCTAAAGAATTGCTTCTTTGTTTACATAGAGAAATACATAGGAAAAAATCTAAAATAGAGGAATCAGACCGCTGTTATACCTCATCCATTATTGGTCCTTTGGAATCCCACACCATAGACCTGTTCTCATCCGACGGTTCACATCCATCTCGATCATCCAACCTGCTTGAACATTCCGCATCATTGATCTATGACCATTTGATCTAATGGATGATGTGCATTTCGGATGGCTTACTTACACGGAGATCACCCACCCGAAAAAATGGTTTTCTCTCTCCTTGCTGTGTGCTATGTGTCGGTCAGTGTATGGGATCGGGTGGAGCCCATCCAATACCACTTGTCAGTTGAAGCTCACCTGAAATACCATTTACCACGGAACCCAAATAACTTAAAGTTGCATTCATAAATCCTTTCGGGTCCATGTTTTATCACTGTAGTGCCATATGCCATGTCTCCTTTGTATTTTGGTTTTATAACAGAAATACACCAATACACAGAAAAAGCCCGACAAAACACTTTTTTATCGGAACTCAAATTTTATAGAGCTACATTTATAATTCCGTTCAGGTCTTCTGATCAGCGATATTGGTGTATCACATATCATGGGGTCACGGGTCCATTGGTATCACCCCTTCTATCGTTGCGATGTGATATTATCATCTCGGTCGTTGATCTACACGCTCAATCAACGGTCAACGCTGTGTCGCTGGATTGTAATCACAATTTCCATAGGGCCACTTCTGATATACTCCACTGGCATCTCTTGATTGCGATATCCCAATTCAATCTGGGTCATTGATCTGTCTGATCCAATGACTCTAGTGTAATGAGACTGCATTCTCCACTGAACTTGGTTTTTCCACCATTCCTTAGTGTTTTCATTGCGATAATGTTTTCTGATAGTTTTAAAGACTTAGACTTAGAGGTTTTAGGATCCATTTTGGATGAGTAACCTTATCTCCTACATTCAAATAAAATGATATGCATAGAGAAAGAGACTCTAGGGGTAGATTTATAGCTAGAGGCAAGAGTTCAATTCCTACAACACCACCTACTCCAGCAAGAACAAGAAGTGATACACCTCCATCCCAAACTAATACTCCTAGCCATAGAACTCCTGCAATTCTAGGGGTAGAAATCCAATCAAAAGAATCTCCTACTTCATCCACCAAGTCATTCCTAGAGGAGAAAAATATTGGATCTCCAGCAGCAAGAGTAGCCTTTTTCACCTCTACATGGGAGCACATTTTAGTTGAAGAATTAGGAATACCTAGTGATAAAGAAGAAGTATAACCTCTCTCCCATATCCCATTAATAGATGAACCAGAGGAGGAGAAAGTAACCTTGCTGGCTGAACCCTATACTGACCCTAGTGAAACTATAATGGTAGAAGAAGGAGAGGATGGAGAATTCACACTGTTTGGAGGAGGGGGTAGAGGAAGAGGTAGAGAAAATAAAGGAGGAGACAGAGAAAATAAGGGAGGAGGCAAAGGAAATAGGGGAATAGATAATTTTTTTGGATTCCCTATAGTGGATGAAGAAACAAATGGCACAATGAAAAAGATCTCACCTTCTATCCTCCCAAACTTCCATGGGTTAAAAAGTGTAGGAATTTACAGGGTAATTTCCTCAGAAAGAACACCAAAAAGGACACCGCTCACAACCAGATCTCAAATCAATACACCAGTATTTTTGACGTGGTTAAAACCCTCAAAGAGGGAAACAGTCCACGGCCTGCGCCAACGTGGCTACTACAGGCAATTTATTAATAAAAGAATGAAAATTTACATAAGCTTCTCTCATGCACGGTTAACCTACAAATGACCCTCCATGCGCTTTAAATAGAATTCATGGACCAATCGGGTGTCAAGCCACGGATCAAGTGTCGGTAATACCGAGGAGAGAATGAACCGTCGGATCACTACATATCGTGACCGTCGGATTGTAAGTTACAAAATGTACAACGGTAAAGAAACACACTTTACCTAACTCTATACCTAACTCTATACTATACCAAGTTGAACTTAACTATTTCCTATGTGTCGGAATATCCTAACATCCCCCCTTAAGAACAACTTGGGATAGGATTGAAGGATTTACAAATATGACACAATAGGAGAAGGAAGGAGGCACTAGAGCCTATCCCCCCTTAGTGAAAACTTCCTGAACTCCAACCATAAATCGAAGGTTAGTAAACTTCGCCTCCGTGAGAGCCTTTGTAAAGATGTCTGCAACTTGATCATCTGTTGAACATATTGCACTTCAAGAACATGGTCATGAATGAGCTTTCTGATGAAGTGCATGTGTAGTTTAATGTGTTTGCTACACTGATGTTGGACTGGATCTTTGCATAGTTGAATGGCATTTTGATTATCACACCAAAGTGTAGTCGGATGCTGCTATTGAAAGCCAAACTCTGATAGGATCTGACGAAGCCACAAGGCTTCCTTACTAGCTTTTATGGCACCACGATACTCTGCTTATGCTGAAGAAAGAGAAATGGCACCTTGTTTCTTGCAAGCCCATGTAATAGGTCCTGAACCAAGAGTGAACACATAACCGGCAGTAGACTTCCGATCATCAGGGTCACCAGCCAAATCGGAATCAGTGAAACCAACCAATAGAGGAGATGCTTCGGCACTGTAATGAATGCCAAACTGAACTGTACCTCGAACATAACGAAGTATTCTTTTAGCTGCTTTCCAATGACTTTCACGTGGGTTTTGCATAAACCGAGCAACAAGGCCAACAACAAAGGAAAGGTCAGGACGAGTATGGGTTAGATACAAAAGTTTTCTACAAGTTGACGGTATAAGATAGCATCAACTTCAGGGGAAGTACAAGTGACTGAAAGTTTGGCTCCAGACTGAAAGGAGAAGGAGCTGGCTTACAGTCTTCCATGTGAAAATGGCGTAGAAGATCACAGGGATACTTGGATTGGGAAAGGGAAATACCTTCCTTGGATTGCAAGACTTGAAGACCAAGAAAATAATGCAAGTGTTCTAAGTCTGTCATTTCAAACTTCTTTTTAAGGCTGGACTTCACATGGTTGATAAGGTTGGGATCACTACCAGTGAGGATAAGATCATCAACATAAAGAACAAGAATGATAAGAGACTTGCCCACTTTCTTGGTGTAGACAGTATTTTCAGAATGACACCTAGAAAAGCTAGATTCTAAAAGAAAGCTATCCATTTTGGCATACCAAGCCCAAGGAGTTTGCTTGAGACCATAAAGGGATTTCTTAAGCCGACATACAAGGTTGGAGTCTGTTTGTATAAAGCCAATACGTTGTTCCATGTAGATTTATTCATGCAAGTCCCCATGCAAGAAGGGAGATTTAACATCCATCTGATGGACTTCCCATTTGAAAGAGGAAGCAAGGGAAAGAACAAGGCGGATAGAGATCATTTTGGCAACAAGGGAGAAGGTTTCAGTATATTCAATGCCTTCAACTTGTGAAAAACCCTTAGCAACAAGACAAGCTTTATGTTTATGAACTTTCCCATCTAGTCCATACTTGGTTCTGTAAACCCATTTGCATCTAACAAGTTTTCGTCCCTTTGGTAGAGGAACAAGATCCCATGTATCATTTGCCAATAATGAACGATATTCTTCATTCGTAGCTGCGTCCCAATTTGGATGGTCTGAAGCTTCTGCAAAGGTGTCAGGATCATAATTCGCTGAAGGTTGAGCCAGTAAAGAAGAGGCTCTATCGAACTGAGAACGTGTACGTCGTTGATCTGTAGGATCACCGGCAAGATCACCTGCTGCATCCCGAGAAGCACGGACCCATTTTGGAAGCTGAGGAGCTGAAGGAGGATCCTGAGAAGGTGGGGGAGGATTTTCATCCTCGTTTTCATCATCTGAAGAAGAAATATTTTCAAAAGTATAAGAGATAGAGAGAGGTGGCACATCCGCCGAACTAGGCTCATAGGCCGATATATTTTCAGCAAACTTTACATCTCTTCTAATGATAAAATTTTTGGACTTAAGTGGAATAATTCTATATCCTTTGACATCTTCAGAATATCCAACAAAGATACATTTTTCACTCTTAGCTTCTAAAGCTTTATGTTTCTCATCTGAAATATGGGCCCATGCTTCACTTCCAAAAACACGAAAGTGACTTACATCTGTTTTAATTGAGCTCCATGCTTCTTTTGGAGTGATATTCTTTAAAACCTTAGTAGGAGTGCGATTTATTATGTAATTTTCACAGTTAATTGCTTCTGCCCAATAATTAAGAGTAAGTCCTTTAGATTGAAGCATACAATTAGCCATTTCCTTTAAGGTGCAATTCTTCCTTTCAGCTACACCATTTTGTTGTGGAGTATATGGAACAGTATGTTGCATTTGAATTTCATTCTCAGTGAAAAACGTTGATGAATTTGTTGTTAACATATTCTCTGCCATTATCATATCTTAGCTTAAGAATTTGATGTCCAGATTGTTTTTCAACAAAGGCCTTAAAGGCCAAGAACATGTTAAATACTTCACTCTTGAGTTTTAAGAAGTATACCCAAGTGTGTTTGGAGAAGATCATCGATGAAGTTAAGAAATACTTGTTGCCAAGAATGAACAACTGGAAGTGGACCACAGATAAATCACTATGCACAAGCTGTAAAGGGGCCGAGGTGTGCCAAGAGGCACGTTTTTCAAAACTGTCCCGATGATGTTTTCCGACTACACATCCGGAACAAACACCATCTCTGCAAGATACCACGAGAAGACCTATCACCATATTTTCTTTACATAGATTCTGAAGAGAGCGATAGTTAAGTGACCAAATCGCTCATGCCAAAGTTTGCTCACTTCATCATTATGACCAACAAATACCGAGGGAAGATTTGATGACCCAAAGTTGTGAAACTTATACAACCTTGTAGAATCATCAGCAATACCAGTAGCTAAAATCTGTCTAGGATCTCTTAGATCCTTAATTACAACATCATGAGGTGAAAAATCAACAATTTTACCTTCACCTGAATGAGTTATCTGATATACAGATAGAAGGTGCTGGATAAGGTTGGAACACATAATACATCATTAAACTGACCATGGTCTAGATGAACAGTTCCAGTCCCTACAACATTAAGAGATCTATCATCACCAACATATATATTTTTGGTGTTACAATCATGTAAAGAAGAAAACATGGCTTTGTTTTTGGCCATGTGATAAAAGGCTCCAGAATCAATGAGCCACTCATGAGAATGAGAAGAAGAAGATACATTTAATGCATAACCAGACTGAGATGATTGACAACGACATGCAGAAAGTGCCATTCCTGAAGATGAAGTTGAAGTTGAATTAGAAGAATGCTCCACATGGATGTTATGTTTCTTCATTGCGGCTTCCAAGGCTTCCATCTTCTTAAAGCATTTAGATTCTAAGTGGCCATTTCGATTACAAAAGTTACAATGTCTATCAGTCTTCTTCCATTTGTTTTTATTGGTCTTATCATTTTGCTGAAATGATCTTTCATTTTGAGAATGAGTTTGCTTAGGACCCTTGTTTGGTTTAGGACCATTCTTTTTAGGATATGACTTCTTAGGATTTTCTTTGAATTTGGTTGCTACTGGGTGGCTAACGCTTTCTTAGAAGAGTTTCCAAGATTAAGAAGACCAAGGTGTAAGAGTTTTTCTTGTTCTGTTATTAAAGAATCACAAAAAGAATCAAAGGAAGGGGACTTGTAGTCTTGTCCTTGAGAAATGAAGGCTTCTCTTGTAGAATGGAAGGTGGAAACAAACAGAGTAGGCTGGTCCCAACTTAGTAAGAATGGAATAGATAAGGTTACTATCTTCTTTCTTAACCTTAACACCTTCCAAGATAAGTCTAAGGGTCTTGAACTTGGACAAAAAATCTTCAATGCAAGAAACATTATTGGGGTCCAATGTAAGCAACTCATTTTGAGTTAATAGGCTCTAAGTTCATTTTTTATTCCAAAAACTTTAGTAATTTGTTTCATTGCTTCATCAGGAGTATCAAGTTATGCAATATGGAGTCTAAGATCTGGAGAAATAGACATCCCTATCAACCCACGTGCTTGATCTTGCCTATTTTCCCATTTAGCTGGCTTATCTTTATCTTTTGGTTTGGTTTCTTGGCCTGTGGCTATTCTGTAAAGACCTTTACTTCTAAGTAAATCCACAATGTAGGACCACCATTGGAAGTAGTTGGTGTTGTCAAGAATAACTTGGCATGGACTTTCCATTTTAACAGAAAGTGAAGCTATATATGCTGAAACTAAGTGTTCCAATGGAAAAATCTCGAAAAATTAGGCTGGTTAAAAAAAAATGGCTTTGAAAACGGCTTCCGGATGAAGAAGTTATGTCTTTTTGAAGAAAAGTTGATGAAGATGCCGATGAAGTGCGGGAATGTGTGGAAATGAATGATAATGTTAAAAAAAAATCCGCCCCCTTTCCAAAATTAATCTAATTAGCTCAAAAAAAAGAAAACTTGAACTCAAAACCTCTACTTTCATAAAATAGCTTTGGACCAAGTGAGCTAAACTAAAAGTTTAGTAATTTTTGGAGAAAAGGAAGGGTTTTTTTTAGTCACTAAAGCTTTGGGCTGCGTGCTTACTGGAGAAAGCTCTTTTTCCCTACAAAAAAAAAAAAACAGAAAACCCAACATGGACATACAAAAAAAAACAAACCTTACGGCTTGAAGTTAGCTTTACTCGGAAACTAAATATTTTCCTCAATGTTTCTGATTTTCCGAGATCACACTAAGGCGTGGCGGAAAAGAGCATACGCATGAGAAAAATCCTTCCTCTCTGTTTTTGATTTGCCCAGATCACACAGAGTCACGGGGCAAAGAGCATACGCATAAATCAAAGGTACAGATCCGGTAATAAAAAAGAACTAAATAAACCGAAATAATAAACAGAGGGAAAATAACTAGAAATTGCAAAGAAACATTGTATACCTCCAGATCTTAAAAATGACGTAGCTAGGGCTACCAGAAACCTTTTCGTGTGAAACGAAAGGGGTTCCTCACTGGAACAGATGCTCCTAACACAATAGAGTAGTCCTCTCAGCTTGAAAGTAGTCAGAAACAGTAGATCTAGGAAACGGCAGTCGGATGCAGTTCTACCGAATTTAGATTTGGATCACCAATGGACGCGGCCCTCAAATAGCTCTGATACCATGTATGAATTTACAGGGTAAGTTCCTCAGATAGAACACCAAAAGACACCACTCACAAATAGATCACAGATCAATACACCAATATTTTTGACGTGGTTAAAACCCTCAAAGAGGGAAACAGTACATAGCCTGAGCCAAAGCGGCCACTTCAGGTAATTTATTAATAAAAGAATGAAATTTTACATAAGCTTCTCTCATAAACAGTTAACCTACAAATGACCCTCCATGCTCTTTAAATAGAGATCATGGACCAATCGGGTGTTAAGCGATGGATCAAGTGTCGGTAATACCGAGGAGAGAATGAACCGTCGGATCACTACATATCGTGACCGTCGGATTGTAAGTTACAAAAGTACATAGTAAAGAAACACACTTTACCTAACTCTATACTAGACCAAGTTATACTTAACTACTTCCTATGTGTCAGAATATCCTAACAGGTGTTTGTTCATGGATACCCAAAGAAATAAGGGCACAAAGCAAGGCTTAGCACGTATGTGTTGTTGAGACGCCACATGGGTATTTCATAGGCTGGAGATTTGTAACTCCTCCGTAAGTGAATTTTGAGAAATACCTGATACATGGAGCTATGATGTGTTGGCATTTGGTCGTGAAAGCCTAAAGAACCAAGGGAAAAGAGAAAGAACACAAGGAGATAGGCCCCTGACAGGAGACTGAAGACTCTAACATCTAAGTGTTATGTCATTAGTCACAACACCCGATCATATGGTGAAAAGAAATAAGGGGTTAAGAAAACGGGGCTGAAGGCTAGGCTTGGGATTTCAAGATCTTGTAATATCGTAAGATCGCGTTAATAAAAAGTTACAATATGTGGGAGCTCTAAAATTCCAATATAGAGGTGTATGAAGCCATCGGTCACAACAAGTAATCACCTAGAGCAAAAAAAAAAGGGGGCTAAGCAAAAAGGGCTAAAGACCAATCGGGATCTCGTGATTTTGTAACATCTACTTAATAAAGTTAGGAAATTATTGGGCTAAAAAATTCCAATGCATAGGATTATGAAGGATGAATGAGTCAGTAGCTAAGTAAATGTGTGCAGAAGAGTTTGTTGATGGAATCAATTACGACTATCGCGGGAAGGAGACAGAGAGAGATCACTGTGTGATCCAAATTTAAATAGGAACACAACAAATTACAGAGATAACCATAAATACAGATATGCAACGGAAATAATACTTCATTTCATTACTGTAAAATATTGACATATGCTTACAAATAGAAATGGAAATAAACTAGTTAGGGCGATGATAGCTTATCTATGAGAAGAGATGTGGCAGCTACATGCCTCTGAACTGTGTTACAATGAGGCTCAAAGGCCTATTTATTGTTGAGAAACAATGGAAAACACTAAACATCCAAAAACCTAACCCTAGAAGATGAAATGCCAAACTATGGGCCCCATTTGGGTAAATTGGTACATCAACTTCCCAGGGGTCGTAACTTTGACATAAGATCTCCATTTGATGTGTACAATAGCTCGTTAGAAAGATATATCAGAGCACTACAACTTTGGGAAGAGAAACATCGGTCCATGGACCGGTTTTGCTCCCATATTTCCCAAGAAAGGTCATTTAGGGCCTCAAAATGGCTCCGGAAGTTCAGGACCTGAAAAATGCTAAAAATAGTAAATTGTGCTACAATTAAGGAAATTGAAAAACTGAAAGAGACATTTGTGGGGGTCCAAGTGGGATAGGTGGGTGGCCACCAACATCTACCTGGATCATTCCTCCCCCCATAGGAAGCAATGGTCCCCATTGCATTGAGTTCCTCCATCTGTTGAACTTGGTCCTTGGTTAGTTGTTCTGCAATCTTGGATGTGTCCACTAATGGTGGGAAGCATGGTCAAGGGTGGTACACATTGAGCACTTGGTGGATGCAAAGGAATGAGGGAATGTTGAGCTCCAAAGCATTGTTTCTCGTAGCCTTGGTAATGGTGTAAGGACCATGTCAGAGTGGTCTGAGCTTCTTATGGGTTCTAGTAAGGTGTTCTTTCTGCCGATGCAACCAAACTTTGTCACCCACCTGAAACTTCTATGGTACCCTTGTGGGTGAGGAGAAGTTTTTCCTGTGTTCTTTCATCAATGTATCCCTCTGCTGCTGTTGTTGCATGGAGGAACCCTTCACGGGGGTCATGGATGTGGTGACGATCTTCCCCTTACTTTGGGAGTGAACCAGACAGAAAATGAATTTCCTAGTCTGGGAGATGAGCTCGCTACCTTTCTTAGTAGAGATCAAAGAGGTGGCAGTAGGTGGGGCTACCTCCAGTATCCTGTATAATGAATTACCCAAAGTGATAATAAAAATGTGAGGCCTTGACACATACACAACATTTTGCCTCCATAAGTATGGTTGGCCTAATAGTACATCACAAACATCAAGAGGTGCAACATCACACAATACCTCATATGTGAAGGGTTTGATGTTATAGGGAAGGCGACACTACTGGTGAACTCGGAGATCTCGTCCTTGGTGAAGCAACCTGATATTGTATGGCTATGGGTGTGGTGTAGTCGTTAGGCTCAACTACTTCACGACCTCTACTGAAATGAGGTTCTTTTGGCTCCCACTATCAACACTGAATTGCAGCAGAAAACTCTTCACCCACATCTGTGAGTGGAAAAGACACTCCCCCTCTTTTGGATCTCCAGGCTCATTCTTATAGATCTTAGCGATGGCTACAATAGCGCTAGGCTTTGCGTCAATGATCTGCTTCCCTTTGCCATTCCCCTTGTCAGGTTTTGACTCAGGGTCAGAATATGCATTTGATTCTGAAGCCTTCAACTCAGCCACCAGCAACTGCTTGGTCCAACACTCACTTGTGTTGCGAGTGGGGCTCTTGTGGAACTCACACCACTTTCCTATGTCCTTCTTCGACTTCGTGGTGTTGTTCATTTCTTGCGGCTTCGACGGGTTGTCTTGGGTCATCCCACCTTGGATTTGTCCTTTTATCTTCGGATTTGTAGATCCAAAGTCTCGCTTCTTTTGTTTAAACTTTTTCTCGATCTTGACAGTGTATTTGTATGTTGTGCCGAGCGAGGAGATGTTCAGGAATTCCATCTCTTCCTCGATGTATCTGTGTAGGCAGCCACGGTACTTAAGTACCAAATGCAACTCAAAGTCCTTGATACCCAACTATGTGCGAATGGTATGAAAAATGTTTGTGAACTCCGGCTCATCCTGGTCCCTTCCCTGCCGCAGTGTGGTCCACTTTATGTATTTGTCCTCAGATTTTGATAGGGTAATACTGCTCCTTGATGGCATCCCAGAATGAATTCCAAGTGGGTGTGGTTGAGAATAGTGAGCCTGTACTTTCACCTTCTGCTCGCAGTAGGTTTCCCACTAGTCCTTGACGTGGGGGGCTGCTTTGAGAAGAGTGAAAATAATCTTTTCCCAACTGGAAAAATCATGAACAAAAAAAAACCCTTTTAGCATATTTAACCATTTATTTATGGCATCTGCATCTATTTGACCCTCAAAGATGGGGATTTCAAAATTAACTTGTACCTTAAAGGGTGTGGCATTTCTAGAGTAGCTGTTGGAAGCCGATGTGTCGCCTCTAGGTAGCCACTGAAGGAACTGGGCAAAGTTATCGATCATTGTGTTCCTTTGTCGCTTGAGGGCTTCTTCGAGCAAGATTTTGCTAGGATCTCCTACCCCCTCATATTTCTTTTCATCTGCCATGGAAGGCCATTAGGATTTGCGAGGTTGGTCTTGCAAAGGTTCGACCAGTTGAAGCCCTAACTCCTTATATCCCAACCTCGTTGGGGACATGCAAAGAAAGACAAGAAAGAGCAGACCGCTCTAATACCATTGATCTAGATTTAAACAGGAATGCAACAAATTATAGAGATAACCATAAATACATATATGCAGTGGAAATAATACTTCATTTCATTACTGTAAAATATTGAAATATGCTTACAAATAGAAATGGAAATAAACTAGCTAGGGCGATGATAGCTTATCTCTGAGAAGAGATGTGGCGGCTACATGCCTCCGAAGTGTGTTACAATGAGGTGCGAAGGCTTGTTTATTATTGAGAAACAATGGAAAACAGTAAACATCTAAAAACCTAACCCTAGAAGATGAAATGCCAAACTGTGGGCTCTGTTTGGGTAAATTGGTACATCAACTTCCCGGGGTCGTAACTTTGGCATACAATCTCCGTTTGACACGTACAATAGCTCGTTAGAAAGATCTATCCGAGCAATAAAACTATAGGATGAGAAACATTAGACCATAGGCCCATGTTGCTCCCAGATCTCTCAAAAAACGTCATTTAGGGCCTCAAAATGGCTTCATAAGTTTAGCACCTGAAAAATTGCTAAAAATAATAAATTGTGCTACAATTAAGGAAACTAAAAAACTGAAAGAGGCAGTTGTATAAGTGGGTGGCCACCAACATCCACCTGGATCACTGGGTCAAGGCATAATGGACCATGATTGTGCAGGATGAAATAATGGAGTTTGGCATGAGATGAGACAATCCATTCCTAATCTTTCTTACATGCTACAAGGAGTTGAACAAATATCAGAACCTCGAGGACAAGAGATTTGTTCACATAAAGGAAAATGCCTTGTTGTAGTGTGCAACTTGACTGAAGATTCATGTCTCAACATGTGAACACTCAAGAGCCCATTCTCATGTTTTAATGTAGTGGAAGAATTCAAGTAAGAGATGCAACAACAAGATGGAGAAGCCATGCAGGAGTACACTCTTAGGCATTATGGATGGCAGCAGAGGCAACATCAACTAGTGTGAAACAGAGGAGAAAAACTCAGGATTTCCATTGAGAAAATGGGGGGAAGCATCATTGTTGCTAGTGAGTTGTGTGAAGAGCTTAGTGGGTGTGAGTGCATTGTTGTGTCAATTCGAGTGAGTCTGTGCTACAGAGAAGAGACTAAAAGTTTCTATGCAGAGAAAAGAGACCTCGAGAGAGCCTATATTATTGTGTGAAAGGATAAAAGTGCCAGAGCATAAGAGAAAGGTTGAAAGTTGAGTGTATGCTACTCATTGCAGAGGAATGTGTTTAGTGGGATGCTATAGAGTGAGCAAAGAATGATAGAGTTTTATGTGGGTTGTGTGTTAGTAAATGATATTGAGCAGAGAAACGAGTTGTTGCAGAGTGAGCAGAGGAAAGAGTGGAGTGTGGGATGAGTAGACGAAAGACTGTTGAGGAGAACAAAGCTGATATGGGGTATAGTAGCTACATTCTACAAAGAATATTAGTTCCTTATTGAGTGTGGATTAGAATTTGGTGCTTCCATCTCTAGTTGGTGTGTGAATAAAGATACTCTATTTGTAAATGTTTCTCCTAATTAAAAATCCATATAATTATTATGTATAAACAAAATATAAATTTGTTGGCTACGTGGGGCCTGACCCAGGTTCAACAGTGAGTTTAGCCAAGCAAATCTCGGTACTACTGGCCCTTTCAGCAATAATCCGTGGAGTGCGGATTGAGGTCTCACCCAAAGTAGCATGGGAGGGTGTTGGAACTAGGTTTCCGCACCCTAAGAATGTCTTAATGAGGGTTTTGGATGTTTGCAATCCTAATCTGCGCGTTGTGCTGCTCTGCGCAACTTTCTATTCTTCGCAACCTGTGCACACCTTCGCGAATACCGTATTATTCCAATCTGATCCTTACTGTGCTATTAGATTAGTGCTTAACTTAGTGTGTTTAGCCCAATACTCTTATTACTTGTTCATCTTTCAGATTAGCAAGCGTACTTAAAAACAATATAAATGCATAAAGATAACCAGAACATAAAAATATAGATCTATAAACAAATGCACAATATTCTGAATCAATCTTATCTTTATTAATACTCAAGTTTTGTTATAGACCCGACTCCACCCTACGCACTCAGTTGCAGGGATCTGTGCACTCAGCTGCGAACTCTACTAGGCCTCTACACACTCAGCTGTAGAGCCTCTACCTACTACTATGACCCAATACACTTCAGGTTCACTTCTATCTTGTAACCATGCCTTCACATCTATCTGTTACTTCTCAAAACTTAGACTGAATTTACACTTAGAGCCTCTCTCTATATATACAATCCCATGGTTTGTGGACCATGGGTAGGCCGACACACTTTACATTAAATCACATTATCTTAGGGTGGACAACCCTAGACTCTCACGCTCCATGTCCACATTTCACAGGGTCTTTACATTACACTTGACCAAAATTTGGGCTTCAAGCCCCAAAAACATGCCATGGGGGGATCCGCTGCCCAACATGCCCCCAACACAATCATCGTGACTCATCCCAAGTCACTTTGCTAGTGTGACAATATTTGCGTGAAGTCCATCCAACTGTGCTTGTGTTGTGAGAAGATCTGCAGCGCACTGCTCTGTCGTCCACTCCTCGTTGCCTTAAATTGGACATCATGTCATGAATAGTGACACCAACAATCACTTCCCAGCCTAACCATGCGACAACGCAGCCCCTTGTGCACAGACGCGACCCATGGGTCATACTAATCCTGCGCACAGCTTCCATGTTGCGCAGCTCCCATACAAACTCTTTTATAGTCCCTCACTCTCATTCAACTACTTAGGGCACTAAGGCTGTGCTTCCTACGGATATTCAAGTGATCGCACCACCGGTGCAAGGCCTCAAGTCACCTTCCAACCCAGTCCATGGGCCTTCCTTATTTACCCTCATGCCATTCAGCGCCTTGCATTCTTCCTTATGTAGTGCACTTCCCTAGTTACTTTTTCTAATAAGGTGCAGTCGCAGCCATGGTAGCAGAGCTAGACATTCCCAGCGACAATATTCTAGTGCAATGGTATGGCTGCCCATATGTTTTCCTGTCCTTCTGTTGATGCGTACGGCTTGCACGATTTTGGTTTAAAGTTTTTTGATTTTCGCATCCATTAACATGCTTTTATGCTTCATACGTACCCGATCTTCTTCGAGGTTGCGAACCTCAAGGTTCCCTCGCTGAATGGCTTCTTGAATCTGCATATGTTCATCCTTGCGTGGCTGCATAATATTTTCGTTCTGGTCCTCGCATGCTATCCTAACTGCGGGAGTTGTTGTATGGGGATTCTTCCCTTCTCTTATGGTTTCGTCCCTTCTTTTCAATGTTGGGGTCATTTCCACACTCTGGTTTTTGCTTATGGCCCTATAGGCCCATCGAACTATTGGTACGCACAGGTCCTAGTTCGTTCGTCTCACCTGGTGAACTCTATTCATGATTCTGTATGGCTTTTTGAATGCTTCATCGTGGAATATTTGTGGTGTGCGTTGCTTTTCCTGATGATGTGTCAGGTTCTGATTTTTGATCCTTAGTCTGGGATGTGCTTGCACAACACACTTCTACACCCATTGACACAGGTGGGCATGCAAGCTGCTTCATCTCGGCTGCCCAGCCCTCGTTCGACGCTGGGGGCTTCCAAACCGCAAGCGCATCCACCTTCTACATTCATGCTAGTTTACAATGGTCTCCTGATGTGTACTCCATGTTGGATTGTGTTATATTCTTTCCACATAGTTAACAGGGGGTTTGAGGGGTACCCGTAACCCCACTTTATGGGGT
>APFE030970036.1:0-32756 GCA_000404065.3 Pinus taeda
CAACTGAGAAAGGTCCACACACTCCTGTGTGAATTCTCTCAAGGATCGTCATGGCGCGACTATCCTTCTCGTGAAAGGTGGCTTTCACAAACTTCCCCAAAGTACACCCCTTGCACTGATCTGACTGCGCAAGTGTGCTTTTAGGAAGCCCTGTAGTGATCTGCTGCAGTATCTTCAAGGCTCCATGGTGAAGGTGACCCAATCTCCTGTGCCACAACTCGCCATCATCCCGGCTCACCAATCCTTCTGCCTTGCCTGCCATTGCTGCGCATACATCTACATGCAACTGATAAAGGTTCCTCACTCGAACCCCTATCTTCCGGGTCTCACCAGTTGTCTTGCTGCGCAGGAAGGCCTTTCCCTCGCTGAAAAACAACATCATACCCCTTGTCTTCTAACATCGCCACTGAGATGAGATTCTTCTTCAATCCTGGAACATGCATGACTTCCTTCAATACAAAGGGTTTACCAGACTCCCTCTCAAAGGAAATGGTACCGATACCGGTCGCACTGTATCTACCATCATCGCCCATCTCGATGTGCACTCCAAGATCTTTGTCCTCCAGATCAGAGAACAAATCTCTATCTCCCATCATGTGAAAAGACGCACCACTGTCCAAGAACCACACTGATCCCATCACACTTGAAACCAAGCATGCGATCAATGAAAAATCAAGCTCAAACTGAGAAGCTAAGGCCTCTCCCCCTGCAGATCCAGCAGCTTGCTTGTTCTTCTTCTTCTGCGGACAATTTGTGGCATAGTGTCCGTGCTGGTGACAGTGAAAACACTTCACCTTGGACATATCCTGCTTCTTGCCTTTCGCACCAGACTGAGAAGCTTTCTTGCTCTTCCCTTTCTTTGCTTTGGCAGCCAAAGCACAATTCTCTTCATCAGCTCCCTTTGACGAAGATCCGTCCCTGGTACTCCGCCTGATCTCCTCCTGCACAAGATCTGACCATAGTCTTTCCCATCCTGGCAACTTCTCCCGACCATTGACAGAGTCCTGATAGGAATGCCAACTCTTCGGAAGACCAAGGAGAGCCAAGCTCAACAAGTCCTCATCATCAACAGTAACCCCCACACTTCCCAGCTCATCTCGACACTGAGTGAACTTCGTGAGATACTTGGGAATACTGTCACCCTTCTCGCATTTGATGTTTCTGAGTTAATCTTTGAGCGCCAGCTTCCTCTGATCTCTCTTGCTTTGGAATAATTCTGTTAATGATTTCCACATCAAATATGGAGTGGCCTTTCCATGGAGGCTAGACACAATGTGATCCTTCACGCCCTCCAACAGAATCCTTCGACATTTTGCAATCTTCTTTTGCCAAGCATCAGCTTGAGTAGCATCAGTAGGCTTTGGGATATCCATATCTATGAACCCCTTCAGCCCATTATCATCCAATACTACCTCCATCCTGTCCTTCCATGCAATATAGTTTGAGCTGCCCTCAAGAGCATACTCCAATCGCAATCCGTTGAAAGACATTGCTGCGTTGTCACCAAGAAAATACTGCTGCAAATTCGAATTCCACCAGCAACCAACTCAACCGCCTCGGATCTAAGATTCGTGAGAACGAAGTATTTCTTGTACAGAGATCGACTGTATGGGCATTCACCGGATATCTCACCTTCCAAAAGAAGGATGAATCCAGAGGCTACCTGGCCCGATTACAGACTCTGCCTGAAGAAATAAAACGTAGTCACTTCCCGAATAATAGATCTGATGATCAATCCTCGCTTTGATATCCTGTAGAAATCTCTTCTACAAATCAACCAGCTCTGATACCATGTAGAAATTTTGAATAATTTAACACATATTCAACAGAGATTATCATGATCATGTACTATTGCGGAAAACATACACAATACATAAGCTCCTCTACGTTGATCATCAATATAGTAGCATCAATAACAATAAAACATCAAGAGCATTCACACATTAACACAGTATGTATCACGGGGAAAGCATCTCGCTAAAAACCCCAACTATCTGTATATTAATGATTGAGTCATGTAACATTACACAGCATAATACTTCTCACACGTATCTCCACCTCTGTTACACACAATACAGCTCAGATCTGAATCAATCAATGGCTCAAATCTCCTTCGCTGCTTGCCTGCCTCCACTGCGCAATCCTGCATGAGAATACTGATGAATGAATGATCCAAATTCGTATTTCCCTTGGATATACCACGCAATCCTCATTGGCATACTCAATCCCTTTGATTTGCAAATCATCATGCACAGCTATAGTCACAACTGATAGCAATCTGATCCTCTAACACCTTTCCCTGTTGAACTGAACATGCACTGACATGCAACTGAGTTAACTGATGTATTCTATAGTTGCATTATCAGTTAATAACTTGTGAATTATTTAATAACTAATTCACCCAACTCATCTCTAGTCTATTTTCCAGTTAGACTAAATACAACCAGTTTAACAAAGCTAAACTGAACACAACTCCATCAACTGCACCTCCAGTCCACTAAACTCAACTCACTTGAGTTCTAACTGAAGTACTGCATGCAAATATTAGTCATCCCATAGGTAAACACGTATTTCCTTCTGGGATCTGCATGTACCACATCCATAGCTCATCCTGAAGTGCTCCAAGAGAATAAGACAAAGTTTATAGTCTAAATATTATTATGAGCTAATAATATTTGACTGTTCTATATTTAGACTGAGCAGTCACTCTGTTGTGGTGTCACTCCACTGTGGTCTAAAAATAGAATTCCATCTATTTTTTTTCAACTTGATCAATCATCCATAAACAACAACCTGCAATCCATAGACATGATCCATATGTCTAAAAATAGACATAGTCTAAAAATAGAATTGCGCCAAAAATAGCCTACGGGCCCACTTAGTGAAGGCGACTCTTTTCACTAAGCTCCATCATCTTGTTGCAATCTCAACATTGTCCACTTGCTCCAACAACACTTGGAACAAAAACACTCCCAGTTGACCACTCTGTTTGGCTAGGAACATACTCTGATGCTGAAGCTCTACCTGCTACTAGAAAGTGCTCTCTCTTTGACATCTGCGCTACTACAACACCTCCATGCATCTCGTAACATTGCACACCTCTCTGTGCCACCTAGCAATGTGAAAAACACTTGTGCCTCTCGCATTGCTGCAGCCTGCTTGCTATGCATTGTATTGGGATTCCCTACACTATCGCTCTCTCTGCTGCTCCATCCACATCTGTCTTTACCCAATCAGTCAGTTCCTGCCACTCCACATCGAGGCTCCTATCGCAAGGTCTCATCCAAGAGGTTGGGTACCTCAAGGATCCTACCCCTCTTCCTTGGGATGATCACTCTATATCACCCCACCTCCTACCTAGAGGTATGGCTGCATGTGATCCCTCTACCGACCTGGCTTGAAGTTTCTCCCTACTAGAGGTCTCTGCATGAGTAGATGTCTCTATTTGATTTCCACTTAGCTTCCCTTATTGTGGCTGCTCCACAACCTCCTGAAGCTGTTGCACCAATCGTGGCTCCTCCACAATCGTCTGATACTTCTTCTGGCTCTGCATGTTGAGAGGTAATATACCCTCCCTCTTAACCACCAAGTCTCCATCAGTTGCCTTTCTACTTAAGGCTTTGCATACATATTTAACCTCAAGAGCATATATGTTCTTGACCCGTGAACCAATCTGCTTCACTTGTCTAGTGATGATGTGTCTAAGGAAAACCTTTCCCTTACTGAAGAGTACATCATAGCCTCTGTCTTCCAACATTGCGATCAACACCAAGTTTCTCTTCAGTCCTAGTACATACTTGACATCGGTCAAGGTAAGGAGAGATCCATGCTCCCTCTGAAAAATAACCATGCCTACACCTGAGACACTATACTTCTCATCATTACCCATCATTATGAGTATCTGGAGATCTTTCTCCTCCAAAGTACTAAACAAACTCTTGTCGCCGGTCATGTGGAAAGAAGCTCCATTGTCAAGAAACCAACCACTTCCCACCATGGATGAAACCATGCATGCGAAGAGTGTGAAATCCAACTCAAAATGTGAAGCAAGTTCCTCACCTTCAGATCCTTCCCCAGATCCCTTCTTGGAGTTCCTCTGTGGACAATTTGCAGCATAATGGCCCACCTCATGACAACGAAAGCATCACACTTTCAATTTGTCAACCTTCTTCCCATCATTGGAAGAACTAGATTCGGAAATAGAAACGTTCTCCTTCCCCTTCTTCACCTTACTCGCTAAGGCACAGTTCTCCTCATCATGCATGGATGAAGAACTGTCTCTAGTGCTCCGTCTAATCTCCTCTTACATCAAATCCGACCATAGTCATTCCCAATGTAGCAGTTTTTCCCTTCCATTCACCGAGTCCTGGTAGCTATGTCAACTCTTAGGAAGGCCAAGGAGTGCTAGACTCACCATATCCTCATTCGATGTCATAACCCCTACACTTGCAAGCTCATCCCTACATGTGATGAGCTTGGTCAGATACATAGAGATCATCTCATCCCTTTCACACTTGATCTTTCGAAGTTTGTCCTTCAGTGCCAGCTTCCTCTGATCACTGCTATTATGATATAATCTTTCAATGTTTTCCACATTGCATGCGGAGTCTGCCTTCCCATGGAGGCTCGAGACAAGTGATCTCGTACTCCCTCCAAAAGAATTCTCTAGCTCTAGCCAACAACACTTCCTCCATTCACCTGCTCAGTCTTGTCAGTAGGCTTAGGAATTTCTTGATCAATGAAATCCTTAAGACCATTATCTCCAAAACTGCCTCCATGCGATCCTTCCAAGCTATATAGTTGAGTTGCCATAAGGGCATACTCAAGCCTCAAACCATAGAACTCCATCGATGAAATAGATGTGATAAGAACTTGAGATCTATATCCTGAATAATAAACTTCGAATTTCTCCTGCTAGTATACTGTTCTTACTCGATCACCTGTGCTCTGATACCATGTAGAAATTTCCCCTGTAGAACAAACCGATATATGCAATGTCCTAAAGCATAATACTTGTTCTACTTCTACAAAACATTAAGCGGAAGCATAATCGAATTCATGAGCAACATAAAGTAGAAACATGCATATCTGATCAAGAGAAATAATCACACATAACACAAGATATATGTAGGGGAAAACACCAGCATAAAACCCCAACCATGTATTATCAATCAAGTGGAAATCCTCTTCAACATACAAAAAAAATCAACTCAATAGCTATCCTGCTCTCTCTATAATCAGAAGATCCTGATGATCTTCAATCAAAAGATAAAAATCATGGACTACCTAGGCCTCAATATATAGGCCACAAGTCCTCCAATCTCATATAATAGATCCTTCTCCATGCAAGGAATACTTGCGAGAAATATCCAACAATTTGATAGTACATTGTCCCAAATCTGATCTCAACTGGGTCTCTGATAGAACTGACATGCAACAGTTATCCATGAGTGAATTCTCAGTTATCTAAAATAATAGTTGTCACATGCATGCAAGTATTAACAAGCTATATTTTATTATTTTAACAACTTGTTAAAATAATCTAACTGGACTTGACTAGTTAGAACTAAGTCAACTGATTGTCTCATTATAGAACTCATACATATTCCCTCAATTAGTAGAGGAAATTATGGATAAATTCCTCAATCAGTGGGACAACTCATGTGCATGCTCACAAAGACTTCAATTTCGAATTTCCTTAACTAATTAACTCAATTGAATTAATTAATTAATATTTCCAACTGATGTTAAGACCAAAATTAATTTTACTTCCTATAGATAGACTAGGGACTGCTATAAATAGGAAGGGACCCATGCTATTTTTAGAACTTTCTATTTTTAGCAGTTTCACCTCTCACCCAATGTGGCCAATGACCTCACTAGCCAAACTGCTATTTTTAGACATGCTATTTTTAGCAGGTCTATTTTTAGCACATCCTAAATTTAGCATTTCTTGTTGCACATTTTTCAACACTTATCTCATTCAATTGATCAATTTTATGATGGATTTACTTCTTTAAGGTATGCTATCATACCTTGCAGGTTCCTTGAAAATGACCTTGAGTATTACCATAATTATTCACTTCATGAGTCGGTTGCCAATATTTTCTTCCTTATATGCATCATCCTTAAATAGACCTTATAGTGGTTCTCATCATGTTCTCACATGGAGATAATTCTATGATTCCACAACCATTTGTCACCGAGTTGTTCATTCAAGTGATACCTTTAGAGTACGAAGTTATCATTATTCCAAAATTTTCCATTATGTTCTAAAATAGGTTGCCCTTTATTATTGATTTCTTACCCTTGTTATGACACTTACATTCAACCATCTTAAGTATCTATCTAGTACTTTTTTTTTGTTCATCTCATCATTCCAAGTTGGTCATAACCACATGAGATACCATTAGTTATTACCATTATAAATTTTTCAAGTTCCTGGTTTCTATTTCTCCTTAAACAACTTTATCCAATATATAAAATTAACCTTCGATATCAATCTCGAATCTCCTTTTTCTCCCACTGAGGTACCAAGGGATATCTCCTGTCTTATAAAATGAAAAGCTCATAGACATATTTTCATTCTTCAACACCACTATGCATGCCAACACCATGGTTTATCTATTCATCTGAATTTTAATCCATTGCCATTTCTTTTAAATATTTTAAATATTTATATTTAAAATACTTATCTCATGACCTTGCAAAGTTTTAAAATTAGTCATCTTACACGTTAACAACTATTCGTAACATCTTAATATTATGAGTTTTAATTTTCATACAATGTTATTCACTCCATGATCCATGCATTATTATATTTATAGTACAGGTTTTGTCTAACATATGCAACCTGCATGATCCATGTATGGTTATATTTATAGCATAGGTTTCAGCTTACATATCTAACTACCCATGGTTCCTCGCCATACTAGTGGTTGAGAAGCTGTCTGCAAGTTCGAACAAGTGCAGGAGGAGAAAGATAAAAGAGGAGTGGCACTTTAGGCGGTAATAATTATGAAGACAACTTAATTTAATTTTGAATTTACAAGAGTTCGTGGCCTAAATCTCAAGCATAAGTCCATGCTCATTAAAAATCGATGTTCTCACTCTAGAATTAAATAATTGAATTTCCCAATGGAAGTAAACTAGGAACACGTTGACCATTCTCAAAGACAATCCAAAAGCTTCTCATTTTCCATGTTATTAACCACTACTCTATTCTTCAGTTTCGAAAAAGACCCAACACAAATGTCTTGAATTTTCGCACTTCATTAAAACTCACACCAAATCATGTTTCTTGCGTGACCCACATGCTCAATTCACAGATTTTACATAGAACTCTAAAGCATATAACATCTATGGTAGAAAGAGAAGATTGAGTGGTTTGCAATTTTGATTTAGACTTGAGTGTTTTTTAATTTTGATTTTGAGTCATTCGTAGTTATTTTCGGTCATTAGGAAGTTAACTGTTGGTGGAAAAGTTTCACAAAGGGAGGAATAACCAGAAAGAAGAATCAAAAGAGAATTTTGCTTATAACGAATTAAGAAATCCATCCATGATTAATTAAGAAATCCATCTATGATTTAAGTAAGATGGTGTTAATTCGTATTTTTTTAAGGATTATTTTTAAGGGCGGTTTACAGATATTGGGTGGTTTCTATATCCATGAGGCAGATCAACGCCACCTAAACAAGTAGGGCCTAACCCCAACGCCGTGAGAAAATTTCACCGTGTGACTTCCCCAACTTGCAAGCAATGGGAACTAGACCAACTAAGTTAACCCTTAAGGCTAAACTATGTCAATTAAATTTTAAAGTAAATAAATAAAAAAATTTCACAGTAAATATGAAGTACTCTCATAATTTTCAACAATATATTGTTTTGAATATATAAATTGTCACAAAAATTTAAATGGGGTATACCTAGCCAGTTTCTCTCTTGGTAAAGCCTATCGTGGCAGTCCTGGGGTTACTGGGTATACATCTAAGTAAGAGCTTATACGAGGTATACTATCTATAACTTACTAGCTATACCAAACAGGCCCTGATCAGGCATTTGATTATATAAAAAGTAGCCTTTGAGAACGAGACTTTCCTACTTATCATTGGGCAGTTTATTTTCCAATTAATTTTGATTGAATTATTTCACATCATTAAAAGAAAAATTAATTATAAATTCAATAATTATTTTTCTCAAACATATAGCTAAATGTCAGAGTGATTTGAAACCTGCGATCATACCATATGTAACAAACAGAAACTAAAATTTACTACTAATTTCATCAATTCATGCAATTAATAATCAACGAATAATTATTCAACTAATTAACATAGAATTTCGAAAAACATGAGCATAAACAAGTTATGTGTAGCGATAATATTCCTTACCTCTGACTTCGAAGTTGAACATTATTTGAATCCCGCTAACTGCATCAAAGTTTTGAGTAGAATTCTCCACCCAAGTAGGCTTAGTTGCACATAATATTTTTACAACTAGCAACGTGCTACTGCGAGAAAATCCTTTGTCTCACAACACTTTTCTCCAAAGAAAATGGATTAAGGAATGGATGAATTTCATCTTCATCATCATCCATTAAATTAACAAAAAAAGAAAGGGGTCCGCATACACACATTTCATCTCTCAACATGCAAATTTTATTTCTTTATTTTAAGTTTTAGTTAATTTAATATTTCTCTTAATTTAATGCTCTTTTATTTTATTCCTATTCACTTTTTATTAACTTTACTTATTCTTACTATTTTTATAGTGTACTTTTATATATAATTTCTTTTAGGGGTGGTTCATCGCGTAGCGGCTACATCCACAGAAAATGTGGGTAGATCAACCCCAAAGGAAATCTTTTAAAGCATGCCATCCAAACTAGCACGGCCTAACCCCAAGGGCATCGAGGAGAATTGATTGACCCTATGACCTAACCCTGTGACCTCCCCGTGCTCAGTGAGATACTTACTCGACCAGTCAAAGTAACCTTTGGCGCTTACTTTTATATATAGTTATTGAGAACTCTAGTTTATTATTTATTATCTTATTTATTTATTATTATTATATTCTCTTCATTATTTATTATCTACTTACTATTATTTTATTTTCTCTTTATTTACCATTTATTTATATTATTATTTCTTATTTAACTTAATTTTATATTAAATTATATTATATTATATTATATTATTTATTATTATGACTTTGTTCATTATGAGGGCCTAACATACCTTAACATTACTCATTTGGATGCAGTAACACTATGTAGATCATAATTAATTATCACTTAACACGAGAAGATTTAATCACAACTTGTCTCTCGTCCTATTATAATTTCTCCCTGAGTTCAATAATATGTTTTTCATATTGTTTTGTGAGGGATTTTTTTTTAGCTTTAGTTGTTTATTCTCTCCCTGTAATTCATGAACTTTATTTTTGAGGTAAGTAACTACAATTGTATAGTTCTCTTGCGTGAACCAACCCTTCGCTTTTATTTTTACGAACATTATTTTATCCAAATCCACCAACATTGTTGTGAGATTTACTAAAGACAAAACTATCCTCATAATCTTAGACGTGATCAACTTCTAGCTTTTCTTGTTCAACCAAAGGTCCCTCAAAAATATCTATATGGACATATGCAGCTCAATTATTTTATACCTATTTCTCTTATCTAGGGAAATCTTTTGTGCAAGTTGTTTTTTCTAACCTGGGATGATGGGATTACATCATTTAGATTATAACCTGGGGCGCTGGCCAAAATATAAAAAATCATTTAGCTTAAACTCGGCATTTCATGTGAGAGTGGGATCAAGATTTTGCTGAACAAAACTAACGTTAATTATTTTGGCCACACTACGAGTAATTTGGGTGAAATATGAATCTTCGAGCTCTTCCATTATGTCATTAGGCATATCCAACTAAGACGCGAAGCTACGGTTTTCAGGTATTGAATTTTGATGAGTGAGGGAAGCAAGGGTTTTTGAAGATTTTTTTGTGAAAACCTTCATCCATTTCTTCAATCTTTGATATTGTTTTTTATCCCACCATTTTCTGAAGGTTTCACAAATTTATTGCTATAAAAAAAAAAATAATTCCCAACAACGAGCCAATTGGGTTAATCAAAATTGTATAAAAATATGAATTAATAAATAATTTAATAAACTCCTATTAGGATTTTTAAAACCACTTTTTTATAATTTAGACTTTCATATAAGACTCTTATGTAAATAGTAAGGGATATTCAACTTGTAACCTAAAAGAACCATGAGCAATTGAAAATGGTAATAGAAAACAAAGAAGTAGTGGCCTTTGTATGTAATATATCATCTAACAATCAAAACTCGGTCACGTCATTTTCTCTTTAGCGGGGTTATGGACATATATTTCACATTGTAAGATGCTTCCTTAGTAATGAGGAGCTTGTCCCAATTTTTTTTTTTTTAAATAGAAATTTCTTAGACCATCTTTCGCCTTCTACATGAATCCACATAGATTTCACAATGAAGGCTTTGATTATAGGAATTTACACATCTCCCACTCACATGACCTTGACATTGTAGGCCTTTGCAAATGCTTTAGCCACTTCGACATTATTCCCTCGAAGCTTGAATAAATTCCCACAATTTTGCTTGTTTTAAAAGGGCTAAATATTCCTCATAGGTACCTGCCATTTCACAACAAAGGGGTTCAATTATTATAACATATCCATTAAAAATGTACCAAGATTATTAATATGAAGATAATATAGTGTTTGATTGAGTCTTTCACAATAGAACAAAAAAGCATTAGGCTAAGGTTTTGACAAAATGGAATTCAACAAAACAACATACCATATCCCTTTGCAAAAACGATCATAGCAGGGTTTAGAATGGAGTGAAACAATAGTGGCATATCATTCTCTTAGGTTTTGGGTATGAACCTATTTGAAATGACAACGAAAGTTGGGTACCAATAGTACAAGGTTGAAGTAATGGTGGTTATGAAACATAATCAAATGAATCAAACCTTGGGATTGTTCATAGTACCTTAATCCACATGTTGGGTGAGGAATGCGCCACTAAAATTGACATGGCCACATAATTGTCAAGACTTATCAAACTTTGATTACCAACCTTATCAGTTATTGAACTTTCGTTTCATGATATAACCATGCATTATTAGATTGTATGACATAGGAGTGTAACCACCCTGCTCCCACATTTATGCAACTTAATTGGTTTGTTGGGCTAAACATGTGACAAGAGGCTACTATGATGTGATTCAACTCCCCATGTACAGTTAAGGAACTAGAACTCACAAAACAAAACCATTCTAACCTTCACACATGCTATAGAATCTTCAGGAGCGAACCCCCCCTTCTAGGTGACCAACCCTTAAGATAACTTGACATTTCATAAATCACGACCCTCAACCACTCCCATGACTAGCCATGCATGCAGCTAAAGCCTTCCAATCACTCCCACATCAAGGTTTGCTAGTGAGTATGGACTTTTTCAACTAGTTCTGAGCTAGTGACCCCGAATTTTGTGCCACATTTTCAGGGCCTCGGCTCAAACCACTGCCCATAACTTCATGAAACTTTCAGAGATGATAAATAACAATATAATAAGGTTACTAATGCAATCATTGGTACAATTAATTGATCTGACCCCTACTAGCCATGACAAGAATTTTGTCAAACATGTCACAAATATGTAATCTACAGGTCATAATAACAAATCAAAGCATACAGGTCTTATACTTATATGAGATTCATAAGGAATAAATAATGCCTTATCACAATAGCTGCATTATCATATATTAAGTCATATATTCATTGGTCATTTAAGTGTGAATCAAAACATGATGACAACCATACATCAAGATTGTCATAAAATAGATTCCTCTTAACCAGCATGTATTCAAAAAAAATAACAAAGATATAGCAGACATAAAAACCACATGAAAAAAGTATATTTGCCCATCAAATACAAGAGAAAAGGATCTCTTATTAATATATGTAAAATGCAACTAGATCTGGGACTTCCATGTACCACCCGACCATAGATTGGTTGAACCAAATATTTCTTTTATCCAATCATCCCTGTGCCATATTCCAAGCATGAATGTGGGATCCCATGGAAAAAAACAAACAAAACCAAACCAAGGCTTCCAGAGGCCAAACCTCCTCAACCCTCAATCGGTGATTCCACCTCACAGTCAGAAATCTCTAACCATCACCAAATCATTCTCTACCCAAGTTTTCCAAGGCTCTAGAGAGTTTGTTCCAACTAGGGCTTCCAGGACTAGTAACTCAACCCACAGTTGTTGTCAGGCTTCCAGAGTGTTTGGCTAACGAGGGCTTCTAGGGTTAGTAACTCAACCCACCAAGGGCTTCCAGAGTGTTTTTCAAACCATGGCTTCTAGGACTAGTAACTCAACTAAAGTTATTAGACAGCTTCTAAAGTGTTTATCCAACCAAACCTTCCAGTAACTAGTAACTCAAGTGACTACCATAAGGAACATGAGAATCAACTAGAAAACAAAAGGAAAGGCACCCACAACACGATGGTTATCCATGAAATGGAAAGGTTTAGTAAAATCCACCATCAATCCAAGCAATCCTCCTTGCTAATGACATATCATAACCAAGAAACCACATGCATGTCCCATGCATTCCAAAACTAACAAGGAAATCATACATGCAACTTGGTACTTGCAAGCGAAACCTACTGTAATTGTTGCTCCCGATGTCCTCTTGCGATTTCCTACTCTTCCTTTGCCTTCTTTCTCCAAATTGCAAGTATGCCACACTCCTCCAAGATTGCTCCAAAAAAACTCTGTGTCCAAGAGTATGAGAGAGAGTAGAATAAAAAGCTCCAAGCTAAAATTAACAAAAGTCTAACAACTAATCCTCAGAAGCCTTTTTATTAATGAGGCCTCTAATTTCTTCAATTTTCCATTATTTTCCTCCTCACATGCAACATGTGACCTTTCACCTTCCTTTTCTCCCATTATCCATTATTTTCATAAATAAAATGTCAATTAATGCCACTTTGGCTTTCTAAAGCCTTTTCCATTGCCTTCGCCAATTTACATAGCCATTAATTAGTCACAAGTGATCCCCATCGCTGTGTTTTTTACCATCATTCAGCTTGGAATACGTGTCCATGACCATGGTTATTATTTTTCCTTTATTAACTTTATTACATGGATTTTTGACCAAGGTATTACAAGGAATCAGTGCGAATAAAATATTAAAATTCCATCAACCCATATTAAAATAGTATAAGCCATTAATCACATAGGTTTGAATTTCATATGTTCAATATGAAAATACCATATGTCTATAAATTGTAAAAGTCATTTAACAAGGGATCAATCCCTAATGGTGTTGGAACTATGAAATAGTGGTGTCCATATAATATAAGGTAATGAAAGAAAAAATTGTTTCAATCTTTCAAGAAAATATAAGGACAATCCCTAGCCCATATATAATTTATAATAACATTAAGAGTTCATCAACTTATTAAAGATAATCATCATGACCATGGAGTTAATGTAAAGAAACGTTTTCCAAAGCTCATACCAAGGGTCAAACAAACAATCATGGAGAAATGAAGACATATAATTTATCGAAGGATTAAAGAACCAATAAGAAGGACAAATGATGTTCAATATCAATAAGACAATCATATAATCTAAAAATTAAATATAAGCAAGAGGGAGTCCATTTCATTTAGAGAAAATGGAAAGGGATTTGTTGGGAAGCAACAGGCCCTCAGCTAAATAATACACCTACATCAAGGGTTTATTAAAACACCAATGAAGCACTTTTGTTACAATTTTGAAGGATCTTAATGGACGGTTCTATAAACCCTCAATTGATGTCTTGCTAGATTAACACAAAGACTTAATTAAGGTATTAGTATCAACTAAGATTTTTCTATAACCAAAACTAAAAAAGAAAAAACAAACAAAATACCACATATAAAAAAAGAATATAATAAACATAAATGTGAGCCAACTCACACATGCTTTATCGTCATTAAGAGAGAGAAAAAATAGTGTGAAAGAAAATAGTAATCTACATTTATAATAAAAAATAAAGATGGGGAATATGATAAAGATGAAAACAAAATATTATCTCCAATGCCCTGATGACATGATGTAAAAGAGAAGCTTAAGAGAGGATCAACAAAGGAAAAGAACAATTGAGAGAACATGATAATACCATGTAGGATAAAATTTAGGTCAACATGTAGGTCAACCGTTTCCAAACCCTTAATATATCTAATTGGAGAGACTTTAGGGCATTATATTTAGGGAAATAAAATTAAATTTTAACTGTATTAATTAATTGGACATTATGCTCATAGTTTTTATTTATAATTTACATAGCTTTTTTTTTGTATTATATCACATTCTTTTTGTATGTAACACAAACAAAAATGATTCAACCATGTAGGGATAGAATCTAACCAACCATCATAGGATTGTAGAAATTAGGATATAGATTTGAAACTACTCATGAAATTTACTAAATCACATGACTCGAAGTTACTCTATTGATATGTGGAAGTTAATTCACAATCTAGAACACAAATCATAGACATGATAAACAAAAAATCATGCATGCACAATGATTTATCTAGGGGAAAGCAACTATTCAAAACCCTTCCTATATGCACTGCATTAATCGGAGAATAGAGATGAATACATATGCTTACTCAAGCTTGAGAAAAACGTACAAGTGTAAATTCTATCCCCCTTCCTGAGTGACAGACTCTAGCCAACACTTAGCAAATTTTCAAACTTTACAAGCTCCTCTTTCATTGGATTGATCCTTGAGGAAATTAACCCCTATTATTTAGGAAATTCCATCTATTGAATTACACAATTCCTCTAGGTCCTTCCTCTGATTGCATGCACCTCTTGTACACATGAGAATATTCTACAATTGATAGTACACTACCTTGGAATCTCCATCTCAATTGGGTTACTCAAATTATTCCCATGCAACAATTATTTTGGGTTGGTTGATCAATTAAATGGTTCATCACTAAGTGTGTTTGAAGTTCCACTTGCACAGCTTCACCTCCACTAGTTCTTTTGACAGTCATAACTAATTTAACTGACAATAACTCAATTTAAATGAAAGAGATTGCTACAAATTAGAAATCCATCATGTTGAACTGAACTCAAGCTTCCCCAACTCGAATTAACTGAGTTAGCTGGGTGACAAGTGCCATGTCACGTCAGTTAAATACCTCCAATAATTTTGTTGAAATAGAAATTCGAATTTTCTCTAATTTGAGCAAGGCAAAGTCAAACTAATATTTTCTTGTTGCATTTTCAACACTCCCTCTCAGCAAGAAATGGACTATAAAACACCCCTATCCTACACCTATGGAACTCGAACTTCCCTCTTGAATAGGTCTTTGCCAAAATATCAACATCTTGTTCCTCTATCGGAATGTACTACAACAACATTATATGCCTCTACACACAATCTCGTAAATTGTGATATCGGATATCTATATTCTTGGATCGATCAAGAAAAATAGGATTTTTAGAGAGCTTAATGTAACTCTGATTATCACGGTAGATCATGGTGGAAGAAAAAGTGGAAGGAGATGATGATGGGGAGGAGGATGACAAGGAGGGAGAGTCACATGAATTAATGCTATATAATAACCAACTAGTAGCCCATTTGATAAAATCATTCACCATTTAGCATATGCACTCTGCTCTGTAAATATTCCAAGCAACAGACTTAGTCAAGGTCTCCAAGCCTGGACAGGTGTCATTGGTAGAACAATTTCAAGAGATTTCTCATGAGGGCTTCACTCAATGAACCTCTGACATAGCACGTGCATTTTTGGCATACTAAAAAATACCCTTAATATTGTAAAACACCTCTAAAACTAACTTTATTTAACCCCCTATAAACACGAACCCAATGCACCTTCCCCATTTAAAAACCCCTACTTACACTAGATATTGTAGGTATCCATTTTTTCATTAACATTTTTTATACCCATTTATATAAAAAACATATAAATACCCTTTACCCCTACTATATGTTAAATATATTATGTCATTTTTTCTTCACTATATATCCCCCAATATGAACTCACATTGTATGGTGTTTCTCCCCCAGTGAAGCCCTTGTGAGATGTCTACGCAAACAGTCAAAGAGAGGAAGAGAGAAATAAGGATAGAAGAAAACCAACCACTTCCCTGGATGCAGGTTAAGAGTGCATTGGATCATGAGAGGGGAATCTTCGAATTGGCGGTGTTGTAGTCTAAGTAGGATATAGTTAAATCCATGGCAGATTATGAAGTTCATCAAATGTCCCTGCAAGTATATCATATCCCATCCTCATATATCATAAAACTCATTATGTAAGTGACTCATACAAGGCATAGACAGATGCATAGAACTAATGCCACTTCCAGGAAGTTGCACGAATTATATAATAAGGTAAGCAACCAATTAAAGTATGAAAGGATGGTATGCAAATCTAGGAAAATGAATATTAAAAACCTGGAGGATAGAATCACCCACTTGGCTACATATCCTCATGATTTTAAGCAATATAAAACCATGTTGGAGGATAGGGGAAGGAAAATAGCCTCCATAAAAAGGAAACTAAATATCCTAGATGCATACCCCATGAAAATATATGAGTTGAAAGAGGTAGAGAAAGAGCACTAGGAGTTAAAGCAAAAGCTCCATGATGCACTAATTAAGAATAAATAATATAAGGATCAAATTGTGTTATTGGGGGCACAAGTGTAAGGGATGAAGGAAAAGACATGTGGGACTTCTAATCCCCGCAAATGCCTAATGTTCAATGACAATATCAAAGGATGCCAAGAAATGATAAGTTTTACTCTCCAATGGGGAGTAGTTGAAGAAAAATGAAGAGGAGCTAGAATCCACAAAGATAAAATTGTATCAAAGACATGAAAATGGTGAGAAGAATGAAGATGAACTAGAGGTTTTAAGGAGGACAAATCCAAGTAAATCATCTCTTAAGTCTAGTAGAGGAATCATATGGGAGAGGATAATGAAGACAATGGACAAGCATTGGGATTATATGGAGTTGATTCAAGAGAAAATAAACACTATCAAGAGAGCCAATATAGAGATGAATGTAATTAAGAACAATATCAGTGAATTCCCTGCTAAGGTTGGAGTGATTATATATTTCCTTAATAATATGCCTAGGGAGTATGTATTGAAGGAAAATATTGATAGATCTAGATTTGTAGTGAGGTTCAATAGATGAAAACTAAACAAAAACATGTGACATTGGTTGAGAAGAAAGTAGAGGGATTGGCAAATGAATCAAAAGGCTTTAAGGATAAATGTGAGGTGTTGTACAAGAGGAAATTCCCAACATTATTTGATGGTAATGGGGATTTGTTTTCCAAGGAGTCCCTCACAAAGATCCTGATTGAGATTAGAAATGATTAGAAAGGATTTGGTTAAGATGATTGTGCCCTGAAAATAAGATACATCGTAAACCTATATGGATATCATTCCGAAGTCGTGTTCATGCTACATAACCTCTTCAAAGAATAAGGAAAATTGGATTATGGTGTAGCTACAAATTTGGATGGATCGATCTTGGATATTGTGGAGTAGGAATATTCTCTTTGCAGATAGAGACAATCCCTCTAGCCTAGGGGAGAGGGTCTAGCCACAAAAAAGACAATCTAATATAAGTTCCCTTAGATTGAGAATGCATAAGATCCTACCTCTTGTATCGCTAATCCTTGTTTGATGAAGTCCTTGTGTCTTTGTTCGAGTCATCAGTTCCTTAATGTCAATCAAGCACTAAAACAAATAAACAAGAAATAAAAGCACACATGATAGCATACAATATATATTCAACCAACTTAAGAGGCTAAGGAGTCTTAAGCTACCAAATAGCATACATAATTGATATAGGAAAAAATATGAGTTGTATTATTATGACAAAAAGGAAAGTACAACATTCACCTTAGCATTGCGGGTTTCCTTTGACGTGTCCGAGTTATAGCACCAATGTTAGCATCTCATGGTTCACCTCAAAACAATGGAAGTTCAAGGCTTCTTCCTCTTTTCTCCAAACCAAACAAACTACACACTTATTCTTCCTTACAAGCACAAGACTAGAAGGCTAAAGCTCTCAAGAGTTGTTTTGGCTATCAAGATTTTGCAGATTATTCCAGTGCTTTCATTAGCTAGCTGAGGTTGGAAAAGGAGAAGTTAATATAGCTTGAGAGAGGGACATGGATCCTCTTATGATGGGATAGGCCTTATCCCTTTTGGTTTGTTCCATTTTTATAGGGAAAGGAGCCCAAACAATCTCTCTGAGCTCTATCTCAACTAACCATTTACCAAACTTCCGTTCACAAAGCTTCTAGACCTGGAAGCTTCAACTCCATTTTTAAAACTTTCCAAAAGAGGGTTAGCGTGGGTCATGAAAGGATTACCAGTGTTTTTCGACACTAGAGCCAATGTTAGACTCTGCAAATCAGTGCAGGGAAGAAACTGAGTGATAGCGTCGGTCTTGAAAATTGAGTTTGAAGGAATATTCTTGGGAAATGTTGTAAGAGGGAAATGTTTTGCAGATCAAGAGTGGTGTAGGAACATGTTTTTCATGATAGGAAAACACATGAGGGTCACTGTAGAGATCCTCTAGGATCAGGGAATGGGGGTACAAGGATAGTGACAAAATGTTGTGTAACAGATGCTCGGGCATGTGATTCTCATTTTGGTAAGGAGTGGAAGCATTTGATGGATTTATATAAATTTTCCAACAAAAGGGGACTTATATAGTCTAATGATGGGGGAGAAATTCCTTAAGTGTCTCCACTAGAAACAAGCTCTAGTTCTAGGCCACTATACAATAACAAGCACAACCACAAGTGTTAGCTTAGAAAAGGCGGCACCCACGAGTGACCCATCCAAGGTAATGTGTAGCCTTACAACCAACACCTAAGAAAGAGAGATAAATAAACTTGCACATGAGCAAGAAAGATATAGAAAATTCCACTATAGCCAAAGAAGGTGGGACCCGCCCTAAGACTGGCACATCTATGGAAACTTCTAGAAGAAGTTAGTTATAGAAAATCTATCATCTTTTGTAGAGATTCCTAGTGGTTACTAAATACCACTAGTGGTTTAGGGTTAGGGTTTTGGGTCTTGAGAGCCTATTTATAGGCCACATTTTGATGGAATAAAGGGAGAGAATTTCTAATGCATGGAAACTCCGTCAATTTTTTTTTGGAAAATGTTGGGATATATTGAAGCTCCTGCAAAGGGAGGAATTCTGAAGTATGTCATGGGTTATCAACATTTTCCATATAACTTTAAAAACCCATGTTATAATTTGAATTTTTCTCAATATTAATACAATTACAGAAGTTTTTCGTTGAAGATAATGTTGTAAACTTGATTTTTCATGAAATCTAAATGTGATTATGAATTAAAGAGAATTGTGAAATTGTAAGGTCGTTTTCTTTAATTTTTTTGGAATTTATCAAGATTATGAAGAGTATATTTAGTATTTTGGTAAATAGTTACATAGGTTGAAATGAAAATGTATAAATTCAACTTATTGCGATTTCTTACAGTTGAACTCATATTTTCTCAGTTGTTCACTTGAGATCAGTAGGATGAAATGAATTCTTAATTTCTCATCTCGGTTTGCTGAAATCTATTGTTCATATTTTCTTTTCTCATTACAACCTTCCTTATCCTTATGTCAAACCTAAGGAACATGAATACTCTACCGTGAAAACATGTGGAAATTATACCCAACAACACACTTTCAATTATTGACACTTCCATACCTAAAATTCTCAATTATGCTCTTCATATTTTTTCCTTATTAAAATTTTATGTTAAAACCAATATGCATGAATACTCAAACTTGGAAATATGCATAGATATACGTAGCAGAAATAAAACTAAACTTTGCTCTTTTGTAGATAATTTTTCAAGAGGCACAAAATCATTTAAAAATAGAAAACTAAAATCAAATTTAGATGTTCCCAGGATCTGGATTATAGGATAACATAGTGTGACTCTAAGACCCCAACACCTTGTATAACACCTCAATTAAGGGTTTATTGGATCCAACCTCTAGAGGCAACTCAATTGGTGATGACCATGACATTAAGTCTTATGTAAAGTATGTTTTTCAAGGTTCAAATCCCCCTAATATACCATGTGGGATATGTGTGGAGGCACACGTGATTCACCTAAATGTTATAGTGGTAGTGGTCGAAATCATTCCCATGTCACACGAGTATGGGCTAGTCTCAATTGTTGATTCTTCTAGATACAAAAAAAAATTATTATTAGATCCAAAAAAGGAACTCAATTGAGGGATTCTTTAAATTCCCAATCAAGGTCTTAAGTGCTAAAAGGTGTTATGAATATTACTTATATTCAATGATTACAGACATTGCTTTCACATTCCTACCTTGCCAAAAATCATGACATGAGTCAATGGATTCACTTGCAGCTTCTCTAGCGAAGGCCAAAAAGCCTTAATATTTCATATCTTGTTGGGATCCTTGGAATGGAAAAACTCCAATTCAACCTATTATGTGTCCAACAAAATATCAAGAATATTTTCCCTCTCCAGTTAAAAGGTTAATGTTGTAGTAGAGAAAGAATAGGTCATCAAGATTGTACCACAAGAAGATCCAGTCCCTTTTAATTTAGATTGAATCTACAAATCCTTAAAGGAATAAATTATCACTTGCTTTGTCACATTAGAGGAGCGATAAGGCTCAAGGATAGACTGTGGCTTCCCAATAATCATAGACAATTATATCCTAATAGAAAGACTAGAACAACCTTGTGATTACTTCTCAAGGCATATTCCTAATTCTCATTATTAACTATGGAGAGGAAGATTATTGTCCATTAAGGCCGACTTTGGTACGCTAAACGTATATAATTAGATTAATTGGTTTGAATTTTTATGTTTTTTTCCATGATCAAACTACTTGGAAACAATCTTTGCTTCATCTAATTTCTCTAAATTCTAGGGATATTACAACACATAAAGCAACAAAATTTATAATTTCAAGTAGAATTGAAGATGTAGGATTGCTTCTACACTAGCAATGCTCCTACATCATGAGTCGTGTAGAGGATGAAACACTCTCATTGAGTGTTTAATCTATAAAGATATTAAATGTAGCTTTCAAAATATTTGGAAAATAGGCAAACTCAATAACATATTAATTGAAAAAAATCAACAAAATTCAAGTATTTTCATAAAAATAGCATTATAAATCAATATAACTAATCTATGTTATAAATTTTGTAAATCAAAATTAATATTAGTGAGAAAAATCCATCATTATCAATACAACTAGGATGATGAAATTCATTCATAAATATATGACCACCACCTTTTTGTTTTGCTAAATTTTCCATTTATATGTAATAATAATAATAATAAGGTCATGACCAATCTAGACACTGAATTGGTATATCATATCCCCTTTCTTGTAAGACAAGGTACCCACCTCCCCATAAATATTTAACCATTAAAGTCTATGCAAAAATATTCCCAAAACTAGTATGTGTTTGTATACATTATAAAAATATTCGTAAGAAAATTTATTTATTTTTCTCAAAAAAGATGTAAGATACCTTGTTCATAAGGAATTTTAAGATGATGTTGGTGATTAACATCCAATAATACCAATATGGTCTATTGGACCTTAATAATTTAGGAAATTAATTGAGATTCTTTAACATTTTATTTCTATGATTGAAAAGAAGAGAGAGAAGCGTTCCTAGATCATTGTAGTTTTTTTGATTTGACAAGTCAAGAAGGTTGCTAGTGTGGAAAATATTTTGAAAAATAAAACAGATTTGAGTAAGAGCTGGGAAATCCAAGAGAAAGTTGTTTTAATCTTCAACCATCTTAGTATTGTAAAGGTGCCAAACTCTTTCATCCCAAAGTGTTTTGGAATAGACCAACACCTTCTTTCACTTCGAAGCTCATGAGAATAAGTTCTTATCATGGAAATGTTCATTTTCTTTTGAGCACTTATTAATACATAAGGATAATTCTAGTTTTTGAGATTGGGGTTGATCACCTTCTTATAATACCTTAGCTTCATTTTCCCACTAAGTCCTTATCCTCCCACAACTTATCTTTAAATTTGGAAGTAATAATATTTTTAATAATATCCTTATTCTTCAAGATTATCTCCTCCTTTAGCCCCCAATGGTCAAGCCAAGATTGGGCATCCTTATGTTAACCTTACTTAAGTTGAAGGTGCAGGTTTTTTCTAGAGCAAGAAGAAATCTTAGGATACCTCTTGGCTTCCATGTTGTATAGCTTCTTCTCATACATGAAATATCTTATCATAGTATTGCTTTGAATAGGGGAAATGTTAGCTTTAATCAAGAGGAAAGGTTTGAGGTTATTTCTCTTAATATTTAGTTTGTAGGTTACAAATTTATTTTGGATCAACTCAATATTCCTCCATTATTCTCTAGATATACAACATCCTCAAACCTCACATCCATATAAAATAACAAGAGTGACTAAATTCCCAAATTAGTGCTTTTTTTACTCCATGCCTAAAGATTTGTTGACTTACAATTGTTTTTAAGCCCATAATAAGCTCACCATCCTCAAATTATCTTTTAATTAATGATATAATTCTAATTGAGCTAATGATGAATGATGATTCCCACATATTTGTATGAAGAAAATTTCTCAAAGTAGTTATTATCATAAATGAAATTGTCATAGTTGAGCTTTTTGGATTTATTATCGTGAATTTGATCTTGTCGGTATTACAAGTCATAGCCATCTTAAAGTAATAATATTGGAGGATTATAAACTATTTTTCGACATCATCTTGGTTCCTAGCTAGAAGAAAGATATTGTTAACATAAAGGAGAAGAGTAATGACCATCCCAGTGAACCTGCGACCATTATATCTAACATTTAATATTTTATAATAGAATTAATAATTTATTAACTTCAAAAAAATTGTTTTTATAAAAATATATAATATAAAATTATAATATACATTTGAAAAAAAAGTCTTGAGAAAGAGGCTTCTATTATGTTCATGAATATCTCTTCTAATAATAGAAATAACAAAATATTCTACGAGTGAGAAAATTCCTACCATGTCCAAACATAACAGGCAATCTTGAGATGTATTTTATTCCATTGGAATAATTAGATATTATGATACACGTCATTTCACTATTTTTGGGGAGGAAAGCAAATGAGAATGAAATATATTGGAAAATTGATTTGGGAGATGGTGGAAAGAAAGAAGTTCATTTGGGGCATAACTAGGAAATGGAAACCAAATATGGACTCCATTTTCTCAGAGCGTAAAAGATACTATATTATATTTGGCTAAAATGCTCGTTCTTTAATCAGAAGCTTGTGAATTGGTGTTTGATATAGAAAATAGAGAAAACAATTCCTAATAGTACGATACGAAAATATCAACAACTAATTTAGTAGCATCAGCTTCTTTAGAAGCTCGATGTTATATGTAAATAGAGAATGGCTTGGTGGTATGTTAACTAATTGGTTTACTACACAGACGAGACTTCAGAAGTTTAAGGATTTAAAAAAGAACAAGATATGGGACGATTAAATCAACTTCCAAAAAGAGAAGCAGTTATGCTCAAGAGGCAATTACACCAATTGTAGAAATATCTAGGTGGGATTAGATATATGATGAGCTTACGGGATATCGCAATAATTACCAATCAACTAGAAGAATCCATTGCTCTTTGGAAATGTCAAACTTTGGGTATTCCAACAATTTTCGTAGCTGATACAAATTGTGATCCAGATCTCATGGATATCCCAATTCCAGCCAATGATGATGGTATAGCTTCAATCCAATGATCGTGAACATATTAACGTCAACAATTTGATAAGGAAGGGCATTAAGGTCATTATAACTATATGAAGGGATAATAGAAAATGGGACCGCATCTCGATCTATTACTACAGTTAGTTCATGACATCAAAAGAGAATGGTTTTTTCAATGAGCTATAGCAGATGCAAAGGCAGACCTAAGTAAATTTTCCTGATTATTTTTTTCCTTTCCCCCACCACCAATGGGATTTATAAAATATGTGACTTGCTCCCTTAGTCTAGATAACTATAGTTCTAGCTACCCAATATGGATATCCGTGGTCACTATCACTAACACATGAATTGCTAAATCTATACCATATTGTCTAATGGCATCCATTGGAGTCACCTTTTAAGCTTGTAAAGTGTTATCTAGACCTAGATTAAATTGCATTGGTCATGCCACAACCACCTACCCTAGTGACCTTGTTCTATGACTTCTACTAGGGAAATACTCATAACATCGAAAACTGTAAGGCCTTACAAGCCTTGGCATAGATGTTTTGAGAAACCTCCTCTATGATGGTTCTAATGATAATCCTGCATGTATTTTGTGTTTATCTCACAAGTGGATTTTGAGTGAATCAAAATGTTTTAATTAATAATTAATAATTTATTTTTATTATTTTACTTTATTTTTTAATTTATTTTTTATGTCATTTAACTGAGTCAAAATGTTTACATAACATAACAAGACACAACATGATAGGATACATCTTATCTCTTCCATATTGGGAACCTATAGGTGCAATGAGCCTGCTCCATATTAAAGTTGAATCTATGAAGCTGGATCAAATCTCTTTTCACTCCAAAAGAGCTTTGCATCTAAAGAGATCTTGTCCCTCTCAACATAGATAGATCCAGAATTAAGATGGATCTATGGTGGTTTAATTATTAATTGTAACTATAATTATTTATTTTATTTTTATTTTGTGTAATTTGGTTAAGTCAAAATGTTTTAATTAATGTCCACTTGGTCTTGGATAGATAGTGATGGGATGCTATGTTAATACACTCCTTGATGTTATGTCACAGTTATCAACTTTATTTTATTATTTTGTTTTATTTTTTAATATAATTGTCACAGGCTTCTTATTTCAACTTAAGGTGAATGAGGATTTGTTGACTTTTTTTTTATTTTTTAATTGAGGCCCTAGATTTATTCTCAAGGGAATATGCTAAGCATATGCTTAGTCTTAATTCTTATAAAGAGTTTTTTTATGTTGCATTGACTTTTAATAAATTTAAAAATTAGAGTCGTGCCACCTCGCTCCCGCCCCAGATTTCCTAGGGATTTGAGATTATTCCAATTCTAATAAGTTCATCCATAATAAGTTCCTCATTATTATTTATAACATTCATTTATATAAAAACAAATTTTACTTAGAAAAATGGTCCATTACTTTTAATAAATTTGAAAAATTAGGTTTGTGTGAGGTGGCTCCCCACCCACCAATTTCCTAGGGATTTGAGATTATTCCAATTCCAATAAGTTCCTCCATGATAAGTTCCTCATTATTATTTATAGCATTCACTTATAATTCCTTCTTTTTTTCTGACATTAAAATTGACCTATAACATTTTTATCCATGGTTAATCACGTAAATGTGTGCATTAGTAAGCCATTTTTGGTGCTGCAATAGTTTTTTTGGTTATATTTATAAAGCCTTCTACTATATCAACCACATTAATATCTTTAATGTGGTTGTACTAGTTTTAATTAGTTTTAAATTTATGATGATGACGATGATTAGCGTCCACTAAGACCAATATGGTCTATCAAACCTCAAAAAAGTAAGAGATTAATTGATATGCTTTAACATTTTATTTTTATGATCGAAAATAAGGGAGAGAAGTGTTCCTAAATCACCTTATTTTTGTTGACTTAGAAATTCAAGAAGGTTAGTATTGTGCAAAATGTTTGGAAATTTAGAGTGCATGTGAGTAAGAGCCAAGAAATCAAAGAGGAAATGTTTCTCATATTCAACCCTCTTAATATCACAAAGTTGAGAAACTCTCTCATACCAAGGAGTCATAGGGATTGACAAAATTCCAATTTCATTATGAAGCTCATGAGAATTATTTCTTATCTTAGGAATGTTCATTTTCTTATTAACACTAGTCAAGGAAAAAATATAATTATGGTTTTTAGAATGAGGTTGGTCACCTCGTCCTAATACCTTATTTTCCTTTTTCTCTCTAACTCCTTATCTTCCCAAAAATTATCATTAAATCTGAAAGAACAATATTTTTAATATTTATCCTTATTCTTTAATATGATCTCCTCCTTTACCCCCCCAATAGTCTAGTCAAGATTTGACATTCTTATGCCACCTTCGCTTGAGCCGGAGGTGTGGGTTTTGGCTTGAGTTAGAAGTAATTTTATGGTATCGTTTTGATTCCATGTTGTATAACCTTTTCTTGTAGATGAGATACCTAATCATAGCCATGCTTTCAATGGGGGAAATTATATCTTCAGTCAAGAGGATAAGGAGGATAAGGTAGGGACTATTCCATTTAATCTTGAGATTGTAGGTTATAAATTTCTTTTGGATCACCTCAATCTTCCTTCACAGTTATTTCGATATACTGCAACCCCAAGCCTCACATCCATATAAAGTAATAGATTTGGAAAGAGTCTTAAAGAGGAATTATTTTTTCTACATAGAGAGAGATCTATTAACACTTCAAGCCCATAATAGGTTTTGAAACCTACAATTATCCTTTTCTCAATACTATAATTCCAATTGAGCTCATGATTAATGTCAATTCCCAAATATGTATATTATTATCGTAAATGAAATTATCATAGTTGATCTTTTTGGATTTTATTATCATGACTTTAGTCTTGCTGGTATTAACAAATATACCCACCTTGGATGAGTAACGATGGAGGATTTTTAGTTACTTTTCAATATCGTTATGCCTCCTAGCTAAAAGAATGATACAGTTAGCATAAAAGAGAAGAGTAATGACCATACAAGTGAGCTCAGGGCCATCGAATCTTTCACTCTTCTAGCTTATCAATGTAAATGCCAAAAATATTAGGGGATAAGGGACATTGTTGCTTAACTCCAATATTGCAAGGAATTTCTTGTCACCAAGCCTCGATGGTCCTAAGCTTGGCAATGCGTAGTCACAACAAAGCTCGACTTGGGAGGGACTTACTTCTTATAGTATCTTCCATAATTTATCCTAATGAACAATGTCAAAAAGTTTTCTAAAGTTAACAAAAAAACATATGATATTAGTGTTATAATTGTTGTATTCCTCCGCAATGACCCTATTAAGAGTAACAAGATGTTCTATAGTTGAGTGATGTCTCCTAAATTATATACTATGAATAGTATTTTTTTTACATTTTATTTGTCAAATCTATATTAAGTAGTGAAATAATTGAGATATTAATTTATTTTCATAGAATATTGTTTTGAAAATAAAATTAATATATATTTTATACTATGTTAATAATAAATATAACATATACAAATATTTCATAAATGCTAATCATGTCTTAAATTGACTAAGATGAGGAAGCAAATTGTAGACCAAACTACTCAAGTGAAGATCCTTTGAATTTTAAAAGGACACACTAGTTATGAAACCGTTAAATAAAGTCTCTTTGAATGCAACCACATGCTTGGCCACTACTTAAAGGTGCCACCATTGCTCCAAGGAAGCCCTCATGCGAATATTATTATATTTTTATTATATACATTAATGTATATAAGCTTAAAAAATATTCAATAGTTAGATAGGAGTTTCAAGTAGAAAAAAATCATTTGCACAATTTTAACTTTTTATATTAGCCATAAAAAAATAATTCTCCTCAATTTATTCCCTTTTAATTTTGACTTTTCTAAAAAAAATTAGATTTTAATTTTGTCTTTTTTCTTACACCAAAAACTTTCAATTCTTTTCATCAAATACAATAATACAAAATAAATTTTAATATTATATAATATATATATATATATATATATATATAATATATATATATATATATATATATATATATATATATAATATATATAATTATATATATATATATATATATAAATATATATATATATATATATATATAGATATAATATATATATATATATATATATAATCAAAGAATAACTAATATAAAGTTAATGATCAATTCATCAAATATGAATTGATTGCTATAATATTTGATTTTTGTCTTTTCTTTCTCACACAACAAGATTTCAAATCTTTCCATTAAGTACAATAATACAAAAATAATTTTTAATATATCACAAAGATTAAAATAAAAAATAGTTTCTTAATATTTTACAGTAGAAAATAAACAAATATTTAAAATCAAAGAATAACTAATATAGACTCGATGATGAATTGGTCAAAGATGAATTGATTGCTATAATCTTTGATTTTTCAAATTATAATATAATGTTAAAAATTATTGTAACTCTTTTAAATATAAGACTAAGAATCTTTGAATAGATGATGATGATGATGATGATGATGATGATGATGATGATGATGATGATGATGATGAACAACATCCAGTAAGACCAAACGTCCACTAAGACCAATGCGGTCTATCCAACCTTAAGATTATTTAGAAACATATTTCTCTCATAAAAAGGAAAACATCCACTAAGACCAATGTGGTCTATCGGACCTTAAGCATGAGAATCTAATTGTAATTTTTTAGAATCTTATATCTCTCCTCAAAAAGAAGGGAAAGAAGCACACTAAGATCACTATAGTTGGGTTGACTAAGTAAGTCAAGAAGATTTGAAGTGTGACATATGTTAGAGAAATGTGAGCGAATGTGATTAAGGGTTGAACAATCTAAATTAAATTCCTTTTCATCCTCCACTTTCTTAGTATTGCAAAGCTAACAAATTCTATCATCGCAAGGAGTCCTCGAAGTATACCAGTGTTGAGTTTCACTCCAAATTTCATGAGAGTTAGTTCTAATCTTAGCAATGTTTATTTTTTTCTTCAAGTTGGTCAAAATAGAAAGATAATTCTGGTTCTCGAGGGTGGGGTTGATCACCTCCATATAATATCTTAGCTTCCTTCTACCCTCCATCTCTTTATCATCCCATAATTTATCCTTCAATTGGAGGTGATAGTATATTTGACACTATCCATGCTTTCGAGGATGATCTCATCATTTATCCCCCAGCAGCTGAGCGAAGACTAGGCATCCTTATGCCACCCACACTTGAGGCAAAGGTGGGGGTTTGGACTAAAGCTAGAAGCAATTTTAGGAAGCCTCTTGGATTCTATCTTGTAAAGTTTCTTCTTATACATTAGATATTTAAACATAGCCTTGCTTTCAATAGGGGAGATGTCATCTTTGACCAGGAGGAGAGGATACTAGGTATTTCCCTTGATCTTGAGGTTGTAGTTTATGAATTTCTTTTAGATCATCTCAATCTTTCTCCAAAACTCTCTAGATAATCTAAGTCTATATGGTATAAATAATAAAAATAACATACATTCATATATTTAAAAAAGGGTTAAACATACACACATAACTTTTTTATTTTTTATTTTGATGTCTCCTAAATTATATACTATGAATAGTATCTCTTTTACATTTTATTTTTCAAATCTATATTAAGTAGTGAAATAATTGAGATATTGATTTATTTTAACAGAATATTGTTTTGAAAATAAAATAAATATATATTTTATACTATGTTAATAATAAATATAACATATACAAGTATTTCATAAATGCTAATCATGTCTCTTAGACTTAAATTGTCTAAGTTGAGAAAGCAAATTGTAGACCAAACTACTCAAGTTAAGATCCTTTGAATTTTAAAAGGACAAACAAGTTATGAAACCATTAAATATAGTCTCTTTGAATGCAACCACATGTCTGGCCACTACTTAAAGGTTCCACCATGGCTCCAAGGAAGCCCTCATGTGAGTACTATTACATTTGTATTATATACATTAATGTATATAATCTTAAAAAAATATTCAAATAGTTAGATTAGGAATTTCAAGTAGTAAAAAATCATTTTCCTCAATTTTTAACTTTTCATATTAGCCATAAAAAAAAAAAAATAATAATAATAATACAATTATTCCCTTTTATTTTAACTTTTTCTAAAAAATTACATTTTATTTTAGTATTTTTTCTTACACCACAGAAATCAACTATTTATCATCAATACAATAATACAAAAATAAATTTAATAAATTCAAAAAAAATGAAAAAAAAATATATTAAAAATCAAAGAATAATCCTAATATAAATCAATAATGAATTGATCAAAAAGAATTGAAAGTCCAATATGAAATTGATCAAAGAATGAATTGATTCCTATATACTTTGATTTTTTTGTCATTTTCCCTTACACACAAGAACCAATTCTTTTATTCATCAAATACAATAATATAAAAGTAAATTTTAATATATTGAGAAAATTAAAATAAAAAAATAGTTTCCTAATATTTTAGATGGAAAAAAAAGTAAATATTTAAAATCAAAGAATATTATATTAATGATGGATGGATAAAATATGAATTGATTGCTATAATCTTTGTTTTTTTTTGGTCTTTTTCTCTTACAAAACAAGATTTCAATTTTTTCATTAAATACAATAATACAAAAATAAATTTTAATATATCACAAAAATTAAAATAAAAAATAGTTTCTTAATATTTTACATTAGATGAATTGGTCAAAGATGAATTGATTGCTATAATCTTTGATTTTTCAAATTATAATATAATGTTAAAAACTATTGTAAATCTTTTAAATATAAGACTAAGAATCTTTGAATATATGTATTTACTTCTATTATAATGATGATGATGATTTTTTATAAATATTTAAATTGATGATGATGATGAAGAAGAAGAACATCCACTAAGACCAATGTGGTCTATTAGACCTTAAGAAGGAGAATCTAATTGTAGTTCTTTAGAATCTTATTTCTCTACTAAAAAGGAAAACGTCCACTAAGACCAATGCGGTCTATTGGAATTTAAGAATGACAATCTGATTGTAATTTTTTAGAATCTTATTTCTCTCCTCAAAACGAAAGGAAAGAAGCGCACCAAGATCACTATATTTGGGTTGACTAAGTAAGTCAAGAAGATTTGAAGCGTGACATATGTTAGAGAAATGTGAGCGGATGTGAGTAAGGGCTGAACAATCTAAAATAAAGTTCTTTTCATCCTCCACTTTCTTAGTATCGCAAAGCTGACAAATTCTATCATCCCAAGGAGTCTTCAAAGTAGACCACTACCCAGTTTCACTCCAAAGTTCGTGAGATTTAGTTCTAATATTAGCAATGTTTATTTTTTTTCTTCAAGTTGGTCAAAATAGAAAGATAATTCTAGTTCTCAACGGTGGGGTTCATCACCTCCATATAATATATTAGCTTCCTTTTACCCTCCATCTCTTTATCATCCCATAACTTATCCTTAAATTTGGAGGTGATAGTATATTTGACGCTATCCATGCTTCCCACGATGATCCTGTCATTTATCCCCCAACAGCTGATCGAAGACTAGGCATCCTTAGGCAAATATGGGGGTTTGGACTAAAGTTAGAAGCAATTTTAGGAAGCCTCTTGGATTCGATGTTGTAAAGTTTCTTCTTATACATTAGATATTTAAATATAGTCATGCTTTCAATAGAGGAGATGCCAGCTTTGACCACGAGGAGAAGATAGGAGGTATTTCCGATTGTAGATTATGAATTGCTTTTAGATGTTCTCAATCTTTCTCCAAAACTCTCTAGAATAATCTAAGTCTAAATGGATAATAAAAATGACATAAATTCATATATTTAAAAAAGGGTTAAACATACACAAATATTTTTTTATTTTTATTTATTTATATATTAATTTATTTTGTGTACTCAACCTTTTGTGATCTATAATGAATTAACCAGTGTCAGTATAAATCACATAAGATAATTTTTTCACCTACGCGTTCCGAACCAACAAGTGTGGTTCATCGAACCAACAAGTGTGGTTCATTATCCGGACCAAATTTCTCTTGTGTGATTTCTATTGAAAGACTTACTTAATATACCTATATAAAAGTAAATAAATAAAAAATCAAAAACAAATTTTAAATTAAAATTATATAATAACAAGAATATATCACTTTATTCAGTACGTTTATAATATATAAATCTAACATAACTTTTTTTTGTAACGAGTAGTCCTTCTAAAAAAATAAAAATACTACAGCAGTGCCAGCAATGCCACCCGCCCCGAAGGGAAACCGGGTCTCTTGACCATCCATAATTGTCACAATAAACCAAAAATGAAAATTTGCCATCGTTTCAACCAAGTTTCCTAATCAGTTTATGTTTCTAAGACCATACTGTTAACTACATACTTCTTCCTACATGTTAAAACAGCCAAATATTTCATGCCTACAGAAAAACAAAAGACTAGGAATTTCCAAAAAAGCAAGAACAAGCCATTGAACACTACTTGTCAGGTTCAGCATGCTTGTCTTTTTCCTTTTTCACCAGCACTCCACTTTCTACGAGCAGCTTCTGCAGGTCCTCCAGTCTTTTTTCTTGCAGGAGCATGGTGATGACTATGTCCTTCAACTCCTTTTTCACATTAGGTAGGTTTTGAACCATTTCTGCCATCTCCCTGGCAACCTGCTCGAAAGCTTTTGCCATGAGCCGCTTCATAACCCAATATAAATGAAGAGATTGTTTATAGAGGGTCATTCGGCCTCTGGTATGGCTAGGGTCAGGCATAATGGCAGCCCAATCTTCCATTTCTTCTTCTGATTGAACCTGTATAGCATCTTCCTCCCAATGCTCCATTATTTTCCTAATCTTTGGATTTGAATTCTCCCTGTA
>APFE030970040.1:2776-23229 GCA_000404065.3 Pinus taeda
GGTAATTGATTAAGCAGCGACATTTCAGTAAGTCAAATATAACCAGAGCATTCAAAAATTGGTGAAAATGGACCTTTCACAGGTCAGAGGCCTCAAAAGTCTCGCGAACGACCCCATTAGAGAATTTCACCAGCTAATATACTTCAATGAGTCATTGTTTTTATTATACAGTGATCATCAATAAAGAATACTTCGATCCCAACCCTTTACGAAAGGAAAACACTGTTATTCCCAAAAATGATTCCTTCGTCTTTCCGTTGTCGCCTCTGCCAACGCACCGATGATATATGAATTTTATATTATATATCAATAGTAACAAGGCTTTCTGCACTGCAGAGCAGCAGCGGGCATTGCTCTGTCGTATTTCTGCAGGTGATTTCGAAAACATATAAAACTACATCCATTGTCAACCTTAAGCTCCAACTGGAAAATTCAAAAACCTGCTTTTTGATCCGGACATTATAAATATATTTGGTTTGGAGGAAATTAAAAAAAAGCGTGAGGCAGGTCACAGGTTCGAGTATGGTAACGAATGTGCCGCTGTGTTGCAGAGCGGAGCAGGCGGTTGGTCTCGCCGCTGTGGATTACCCTTTTGTTCCCCCTTCCAAGTCCATGAAACGGGACTACGTTTTCGTGGTCAATCCTAACGGTATTTATTCTTATTCTCCGTTGATCTAACATATTAGGCTGCAAGGGCTATAATTTTGTGGGAAATAGGGCATATGATAATGCTATTTATGTTCAAGATTCTGATTGTAAGTCACCGGCATGGATGAAGGCGCAAACGGACGTACTGGCAGCGAGTGGAAAAAATTACTTCCCAAGCTGAATGCCGAGCTCGGTAAAGATTGGAATGTGAGTAGGCTTTTGGCCCATGAATTTCGACATTTCTGTTTATTTCTGTTGGATTTAGGCTTCTGTCACGATATATTTGTGCTGTTAGTAGACTTTCTTTCATTTTGCTGATAGTGCACGGGAAGATCCCCTGTTTACGACCCGTGGTAGGGTTAACTGAAGTTCGATCTTTTATTCGAACGGTCATAGATCGTTGGATCGATTTGAACATCTTCAGTGTTGCTTAGCATTGATATATGTCTTAATTATTTTTTCGGGGCAGTTCACGATTTCTCTTGGTGAAAAAAATAAAGGGTCCATCATTTTATATACGTGTTTATACTATATAGCGGGCAACCAACTGTAATTTTTTGCAACATATCTGGCAGTGGCCACGTCCACGATTTCTCTTGGTGAAAAAAATAAAGGGTCCATCATTTTTTGTACGTGTTTATAGCGGGCAACCAATTGTAATTTTTTGCTACATATCTGGCAGTGTCCACTGGCGGTTGGCATCATGGTACATCCACTCACAGGTCAATTCAGATTTGATAAAGGGCAACTCACATTGTAACAGGTCAATTAAGAGGTGATAGAATAATGGTACAAAAGAACAGAATGATGGGACAAAGGACCAAATCAGAATCAAGCAATTGAAGAAAAACAATGTTTTAAGTTGTATACACTGGTTCACCTAGTCCAAATAGCGTATACAAGTGGGTTCATAGAACAAAAAGCGCATATACATATGCATGCATTTTCACAAAAGGAAAAACGCGTATGGCATAGAAAATTAAGATTAATGAATACCAAGGGTCCATACCATGGTAATAGCACAAAATATTGAGCGGAATAATGGTTATTTGATCCCGTCCAAGAATACCAATGGTTCTAAGTGTTGTTTTGGTCTGAGGTATTGAGAAAGGCTAAAACTATATAAGGAGTAGAAGATCAAAAGGACTAAGTGTGCAAGTGAAAGGGTTTTTTATGAATATATCTATCTGAAGTATATTTTATGTTGTAAAGGCTATGGTTATGATATGATCTGAAATATCTTGTGCACCATTGGATACAATGTTGGATGAGGATCATGAGACTTGAAATCACTAATCATTGTATGATTTGATAATGAATGAGCTAGATCTGAATGCTAACGCATGTTTTGTCCTTTACATGTTATGATCTGGTGTGTTTGAAGTTTGGAATAATTACGAAGTTATAAGTTATTATTTGCAGATCTATACGCTGGTTCGCCTTGGTGAAGGCGCGTATACACGCTGATTTGGTACTTCCAAATAGTGTATGCAGAAGAAAAAATTGTTGTTCAACGATCACTGATCTATTTGATTAGTGCTGCTGTTTCACTGTTGTTTGTCAATGATGTCTTCATAAGATCTGAAAGTAAATTTGATTGTATAAGAAGGTTGAATCTGGTTGATTGATTGATTAAGTGAGAAGGGTGATCTTTGCTGCTATCTGTTTAGAACTCTGTAAATTGACAATAGATCTTCAGAATGTCACTGATTGGTACAATTTATGGTTCAAAGATTTTATGATTCAATATCTTTAGAGGTATACGCAGGTTGGGTTAAAGGAAGTAACGTATACATGCAGACTAGCTTCACTGAAGTAGCATATATATTCTGACATATGATTTTTGAGGTTGCAGTTGCTTCTGGTTATTGATGCAGTGTTCTAGGTTCAGCTCTGTGTTTTGGTGACAGTGATTTGATTGTTCAGATTGACTGATTGTTGATAGATGCAGTTGTATTTGATGATTGTATTACAGTGGTGATTGATGTTACTGATGGGTCCAATATGAAAATTTGATGAAACTGGCCTTCATATTGTATTGTTGTATGCTAGGAGTATCTAGTCTGAAAATTTATGAAACGTGGTCCCTGGAGGAAGAGTGAAGGTAGTAGCCTTTTGTAGGCCGGCTCCTACATACTGGTAAACACATTAGCCAATACAAGAGCTAGGGGGTTGGAGCTCCCTTCCAGTAGAAGCTGGAAAACGAGTGAAAGTTGTAGCCTTCAGTAGGTAGATGCCTGCGTACTAGAAAATTCTGCGCCAGTACAAAACTTATAAACACTTTTTATTATAAGAAGATTGAAGATTGAGACAACAATAGCAGTGGTTTTTTTCCCACATTGGGTTTCCACCTGAAAAATCCTCGTGTTTATGTGTGCTGCTTATGTGTGTTGATTTATTCTGTTCTTACTACATTTGTTTACTGCATAGTAAATGCATCACACTCTGATTTAAGACAATGAATTCGTTGTCTATCAAAGTTTATATACACTGGTTTCATTCTTTATAGGCGCGGACATACACTGGTTGGTTTCAGAAAAATAACGTATACAGTTTGAAAATAAAAATCATTATTGTGAAAGTCAAAACACTGATTCACCCCCTTCTCTCAGCATTTTTCCCAACAATTGGTATCAAAGCAGGTCCTTCGGAAGAAGCTTGATCGCTTTAAGGGAGATCTCTCAAGATGAACAATCACGAAGGAATGGGATCTATCAGACCACCAATCTTCAATGGAAATAACTTAGCATATTGGAAGATAAGAACCAGAGCCTATCTTCAGTCACTTGGAGATGATGTTTGGACAATTGTGGAAGGAGGATACCAATATCCAACAACAGTCCCCATAGATCCAACAGAAAAGAAAGCATATGAAAACAATGCCAAAGCCGTCAATGCATTATTGGGAAGTCTATAAGAATCAGAATTCGTCAAAGCCCTGCAGCGTAACACAACCAAAGCAATACAGAACAAAATTATTCAGAGCTACGAAGGAGACTCCCAGGTAAAAAGTGCTAAGCTCCAAACTCTCAAAATTCAATATGAAACTCTCAAGATGCATAATGATGAAAGTATTGCTAGTTACTTCTCACGAGTAGATGAGATTGTAAATTGTATGAAAAATCCGAGTGAAGAAATAAAGGAGACTACTTTAGGAGAGAAAATTTTGATATCTCTATATTCTAAATTTGAGTCAAAAGTATCTGCCATCGAAGAGAAACAAGATCTACAATCTATTACTGTTGTTCAACTTCATGGAATTTTAACTACTTTTGAAATGAGGAAAGGTGGTCCATCAGATATTAGAGAAGCCGCTTTCAAAGCCTTGGCAAAGGGAAAATAAAAAAATCTCAAGAAATCAGGATATATTTCAGAAGAAGATGAGGTAAACTTTGTAAAGAAACTTCAACGAGGTTCCGGAAGATTCAGAGGTAAGTTTCCCTTCAAAAGTTTTGCTTGTGGTAGAGTTGGTCATTATGCTACTAAATGCCCTCATAAAGATAATCATGACAAAGGTAAAGATTCTGCAAAAGGTAATAGGAAACAATTTGTTAATAGAAGTTATTATACGCATGAAGATAGTGACGGCTTGTCTAATAGTGATGAAGATGAATTTGAACAAGACATTAAACTACTCATGGCTTATGAAAATGATGACTTTATGGATGCCTTAGAAGAAGAAGATTTTCTTGAAGAAAATACCAACTTAAAATCTGTTTGGAAGAAAAGAATATGGTCATAGACACTTTGACACATCAACTCACTGAAAGGGAAAAATACAATGAAAAATTAGAATGTGAAGTAGTGGGTCTAAGAAAAGAACTTGAGAAGACAAAATCTCTGAATCTTAGATTTGCTAAAGGATCAGAAACCTTAGATGAAATCATCAAGGTTCAACGTTCTCCTCTTTTAAAGACTGGTCTTGGATACACTGGAGAAACATCCCAACCAGAAAAGCCTTCAGCCATCACCATAAGCTATCTTGATCAACAAAAACCAGTGAACAATGCTTCAATCCTCAGCGAAAGCCAAAAGGTACTCCCCAGGTAAATCATGCTTATTTTAGTCCAAGGGTGAACATCAATAGAAACGCCAACCAAAAGGTGAACAATACCAAAAGATTTTATGATCACAAAAACTTCTTCTTTAATGGACAATGTTTTTCATGCCATAACTTTGGTCATAAAGCTGCTCAATGTCTTGCTTACAAAACTATGATAATTAGAGAAGTAAGAAAACAAAGGAGCGTGACAGGAATCAAGAAAAACTCTTATAATAATTTTTCTCCTCTTGAAGATGAAATTGAATGTTCATTTTGCAATAACTTTGGTCATGAAGAATCTGAATGTAGGAGCAAATTTCGGCCAACAATTCAAAATGAGCAAACATCATCAAATTCCAAGGTATGGAAAAAGAAGGAATTTTAGTCAGAAAGATGTGGCATAGCTTTGTTTGCAGAAGGACAAAAAAATCAGTGATACATTGATAGCGAATGCTCTAAACACATGACATGTGATAAAGATAAACTTCTTTCATACAAAGCTTTAGAAAAGGAAAAAAATGTCTCTTTTGGAAATGACACACCAACTGTCATTAAGGATAGAGGTTCTGTTTATTTAAAGGAAAAAGTTAACTCTAGAAATGTTATGTATGTTGATGGTTTAAAGCATAACTTGTTGAGTGTTAGTCAAATGTGTGGTCAAGGAAATAAGTTGTGTTTCGATCAAAAGAATGTGTGATTCGTGAGCTTGACACAGAAAAGACCATAATCAAAGGTACAAGAATTCCAAGCAATCTATATATATTAAAAGGAGGTCAAGAACAATGTTATTTAAGCAAAACATAAGAGAACTGGTTATGACACAAAAGATTGGGGCATTTAAGCTTTTCTCAAATAAGAAAAGCATGTAGGTTCAAGGCGGATCGTGATCTTCCAGATATCATCATCCCAAAAAATACCATCTGCAAACCATGTCAATTCGGTAAGCAAACTAGAGTTCAATTCAATGCCAAAGAAGGATCAACAAGTAAACCTCTTGAACTCATTCATACTGATTTGTGTGGGCCAACAAGGAAAAAGTCACCTCGTGGAGAAAAATACTACATTTATTCATTGATGATTTTTCTAGAATGTGTTGGATTGGTTTACTAAAGCATAAAGATGAAGCATTTGAAAAGTTTAAAGTCTTTAAAGCTTTAGTTGAAAATGAATTAGGTCTAAAAATTAAATGTCTCATATTTGATTGGGGAGGAGAATTCATATCAAATGATTTTTTTGAATTTTGTGAACAACATGGAATAAAGAGACAGTTCTCTGTTGCTAGAACTCCTCAACAAAATGGCGTGGTGGAAAAAATGAATAGAACAATTCAACAAATGGCTCGAGCAATGCTTGATGAGTCTGGAACTCCTGACACCTTCTGGGGTGAAGCTGCCCATACTGCAGTAAATATTCTCAACAAAGCTCATATACGTGGAAATAGTGATCAAACTCCATATGAACTTTTCTATGGTAAGCTTCCTACTGTAAAACACTTCAGAGTTTTTGGAAGTAAATGTTTCATCAAAAAGGCTGATGAAAAACTTGGTAAGTTTGAACCCAGAGCAGACGAAGGAATATTTCTTGGTTATTCATCTAGAAGTAAAGGATACAAATGTTATAATAAGAGACTTCGAAAAATTGTTGGATGCATTGATGTTGTAATTGATGAAGCATGCAGAAATCCGGAACAGGTGACATCAGCAAAGGAAGATGATAATGATGAAGACGGTGAAGCATCAGAAGAAGATACATCTGACAGGGAAAAGGTTCCATCCAGGTATGTTCAAAAGAATCATCCAGAATCTCAAATTCTATGAGAAAAAGGGTCTGGAGTACAGACAAGAAGAACTCTTGTAGGAGCTTTTAGTTATCTAGCATTATTAGCCTCCATAGAACCACAAAATGTCAATGAAGCTAGCAGAGATGAATGTTGGGTTAAGGCCATGGATGAAGAACTTGACCAAATTGAAAATAACGATACTTGGGAATTAGTTCCTAGACCTCATGATAAAAATGTTAGAGGAACAAAATGGATATTCAAGAATAAGTTGAATGAAAATGGAGAGGTTATTAGAAATAAAACAATGTCTGTTTGTAAAGGGTATGCTCAACAAGAAGGTATAGGCTTTGAAGAAACTTTTGCACTTGTTGCTAGATTTGAAGCCATCAGAATGTTTTTTGCTCTTTCAAGTTTTTGAAAATTCAAAGTGTATCAAATGGATGTAAAATCTGCATTTCTTAATGGAGATTTAGAAGAAGAAGTATATGTTGAACAACCAAAAGGATTCATTCTGGGAAATGATGCAAAACTTGTATGTAAACTCAAAAAGGCTCAATATGGACTGAAACAAGCTCCAAGGGCATGGTATTATCGTCTTGACAAATATCTTCAACAACAAGGTTTCACAAAAGGATCTACAGACAACAACTTATATACAAAAATTGAGAATGATAAATTGCTAATTATTGTTGTTTATGTTGATGATATCATCTTTGGCAGTAATGAAGAATCTATGAGTCAAAACTTTGCTTCTGTTATGCAACAATAATTTGAAATGTCTTTACTTGGAGAACTCACTTATTTTTCTTGGTCTACAATTACAACAAACAAAAGATGCCATCTTTCTTTCACAAACTAAATATCTCAAGCAGATTTTGAAGAAGTACGGAATGGAAGATTCTAAACCAGTATGTACTCCAATTGTAACAGGATGTAGTCTCAGTTCTAAAGATGAATCTCTTTTAGTGAATCAACCAGCGTACAAATCTATGATTGGAAGTCTACTTTATCTAACAGGCACCAGACAAGATATCATGCATGCAGTAGGAATTGTTGGAAGGTTCCAAGCCAATCAAAGGAATTACATCTTCAGGTTGTAAAAAGAATATTCAAATATCTCCAAGGAACTCAAGACTTTGGTCTATGGTATCCTAAAGATACAGATCTCACTCTTCATCCTAAAGATACAGATCTCACTCTTCATGCATATACAGATGCAGATTGGGCTGGAAATGTTGATGACCGAAAAAGCACTAGTGGAGGTGCATTCTATATGGGATCATGATTAGTATCTTGGTTCAGCAACAAACAAAGTTCGATTGCCTTATCTACAACTAAAGCAGAATATGCGGCTGCTGTATCTTGCTGCACACAACTACTCTGGATGATGCAAACATTACAAGATATTCAAATCACATGTTCTCCACCCATCTCCATTCTATGTCATAATACAAGTGCTATTAGTATTTCGAAAAATCCAGTCATGCACTCCAAGACCAAACACAGACCCGTTAAGTACCACTTTCTACGAGAACAAGTGCTTGAACAAAAGGTTAAATTGGAGTATGTTCTCTCCAAAGAACAGGTTGCTGATATATTTACCAAACCGCTTCCCAGAGAAGCATTTGAATATCTCAGACAAAAGCTATGAGTTGTTTCTACCTCATCCTGTTGTTAAAACCAGTCTCAGAGGAATGTTTCCTATACACGGGTTTCATAAAGCAGAGTCGCGTATATACGCGAGTTTCTGTGGCTGCAATAACGTATGTGTTTTTCTGATAGAAAAATAGTGGGTCAGACTCAAAATCAGTTTCTGACATGGGTGTTCAGTGTGATATTGATGGTTACAATCTACTGATATGCTTTGTTCGTTACTGTTTATTTGTTTGATGAAGATGCCTTGATGAATGAATTGTTGACAATGCATAGGTAGCACAGGTTCAAGGGGAGCATTAGCTTTCAAAAACATTATGCATTGTTGACATCATGGTTGCTGAATTCAGCTATGGTCTCAGATATTCATATCATTTGTTGTAAAGGTCATGTAAAGACCTATGGTGTAATAATATGTCTCTTTCTGTCATAGTCCATTATGAATGAGTTCTTTTGGACATATGATTGTAATTCCCCCCCCCCACTATGCATAGGAAGGATGATGTAATAATTGCAATTTTTCAAGTCATGTATGAACATTTGACATATCCCCAGTTGGTTGGGTGATTGATGTATGTATAAGTCATTGGTGATAGGAAGGTCATACTCAGATAAGTTGAGTTATAGAGTCATGTTATTCTTTTGAAAAATATTTCTATAGACTCTACATGTGCTCAGGGGGAGCATGGACAGTATAGTGCATATCAACATGTACTAAGGAGAATATCTTGTTCTGCCCTTTGCCCTTGATGTCAAAGGGGAAGGTATCTTGGTGTTGCTTGATATATCTAACAGGTTCTACAACTTGAAGTAATCAACACCAATATGGTTGCCATTAAGTCCAAATGGGGAGATTGTTGGCGTTATGGTACAAGTGTTGTCTTTGATGGCAACCCACTCACAGGTCAGTTCATATTTGATAAAGGGCAACTCACATTGTAACAGGTCAATTCAGAGGTAACAGGGTAATGGTACAAAAGAACAAGATGATGGGACAAAGGACTCCAGATCAGAATCAAGCAATTGAAGAAAAAGAATGTTTTAAGTTATATACGTTGGTTCACCTAGTCCAAATAGCGTATACAAGTGGGTTCACAGAACAAAAGGCGCGTATACGTATGCACACACTTTCACAAGAGGGAAAACATGTATGGCATGGAAAATTAAGATTAATGAATACCAAAGGTCCATACCATGGTAATAGCCCATAATATTGAGAAGAATAACGATTACTTGATCCCGTCCAAGAATACCACAGGTTCTAAGTGTTGTTTTGGTCCGAGGTATTGAGAAAGGCTAAAACTATATAAGGAGGAGAAGATGAAAGCGCTAAGTGTGCAAGTGAAAGGGTTTTTCATGAATACATCTATCTGAAGTATATTTCATGTTATAAACGTTATGGTTATGATATGATCTGAAATATATTGTGCACCATTGGATACAAAGTTGGATTAGGATCATGAGACTTGAAATGACTTATCATTGTATGATTTGATAATGGATCGGCTAGATCTGAATGCTAACGCATGTTTTGTCCTTTATATGTTATGATATGGGTATGTCTGAAGTCTGGAATAGCTGCTAAGTTATAAGTTATTATTTGCAGATCTATACGCTGGTTCGCTTTGGTGAAGGCGCGTATACACGCTGATTCGACACTTCCAAGTAGTATATGCAAAAGAAAAAATTGTTGTTCAGAGATGACTAATATATCTGATCAGTGTTGTTGTTTTACTGTTGTTTGTCAATAATGTCTTCATAAGATCTGAAAGTAAATCTGATTGTATAAGGAGATTGAGTCTGGTTGATTGATTGATTAAGTGAGAAGGGTGATCTTTGCTGCTATCTGTTTAGAATTCTGTAAATTAATAGTAGATCTTCAGAATGTCATTGATTGGTACAGTTTGTGGTTCAGAGGTTTTATGATTCAGTATCTTTAGAGGTATATGCAGGTTGGGTTAAAGGAAGTGGCGTATACATGTAGGTTGGCTTCACTGAAGTAGCATATATATATTCTGACATATGATTTTTGAGGTTGTAGTTGGCTCTGGTTGTTGATGCAGTGTTCTGGGTTCAGCTCTGTGTTCTGGTGACAGTGATTTGATTGTTCAGATTGATTGATTGCTGATAGATGCAGTTGTATTTGATGATTGTATTGCAGTGGTGATTGATGTTACTGATGGGTCCAATATGAAAATTTGATGAAACGTGGCCTTCATATTGTATTGTTGTATGCTAGGAGTATCTAGTTTGAAAATTTATGAAACGTGGTCCCTGGAGGAAGAGTGAAGGTAGTAGCCTTTTGTAGGCCGGCTCCTACATACTGGTAAACACATTAGCCAATACAAGAGCTAGGGGGTTGGAGCTCCCTTCCAGTAGAAGCTGGAAAACGAGTGAAGGTTGTAGCCTTCAGCAGGTAGATCCCTGCGTATTGGAAAAGTCTGCACCAGTACAAAACTTGTAAACACTTTTTATTATAAGAAGATTGAAGACTGAGACGACAACAACGATGGTTTTTTTCCCACATTGGGTTTCCACCTGAAAAATCCTGGTGTTCATGTGCACTGCTTATGTGTGTTGATTTATTCTGTTCTTACCACATCTGTTTACTGCTTAGTAAATGCATCACACTTTGATTTAAGACAATGAATTAACTGTATATCAAAGTTTATATACTCTGGTTTCATTCTTTATAGGCGTAGGCATCTGCTGGTTGGTTTCAGAAAAATAGCGTATACAATTTGAAAAGGAAAATCATTATTGTGAAAGTTAAAATACCGATTGACCCCTCGCCACCCTCACCCCCACCCCCTCTCAGCATTTTTCCCAACACTAGCAACACATCTGGCCAGGGTTGTTGTCTTAGTAGTAACATTGACTTCTCTTGGTGCACTTCAAAGTCTAGTATGGATGAGAGGTGTAATGTGGGTAATGCATGCAAATCAAAGATGCAAAAAATTTAAAATCATAATATTAATTAAAAAAAATCTATTAATCACTACAACACTTATGTTTATATATGTGCTTTTTTTCTATTGTCCTCTCAATTTTATGCAATAAAAGGACCTCTTTTTAGTTTAAAATAATAAAGTGATGAAAAATAATTGCATGGAGACAACTAGGTGCAGACTGCAGTTCACTACATAGAACATGTAAAATTTGATGTAAGGCCAATAAACCAAATTGAAATAATGTAATTTCAATAAACAAAAATGAAATAGCCTTGAGGGTTAACTCAGTTCGCCAAGTCTTGGTCATTAAAGGACCTCTTCTATTGAGAGGTCACGGGTTCAATTCTCTTGACACTCTCGAGGTCAAGCTTTGTGGTTGAGCTAGAAGGAAGTGATCTTTTTGGGTAGATTCATGTGGTACAAATATTTCATGGACGTAGTGGTCACCAATCTGTTGGGATCGTGAACCACATAGAAAAACAATGAAATAAAAATTAAGATAACCATCGGAAAGGAAAAAAATAAAATTACAAGATAAGCCAATCTATATCCAACTTAACTCGGAGATTTTAGCATCAACATGTTTTCATTTTGGTTTCTTTTTGATCCTTGTTGGTGCTTAACCTAAGTTGCACAATATGGGAAAATGGTTACGAGTTTTAGAAATGAAACACATTGGAAATGTGACCCCCAAAAATTTTGGGAACATGAAAACATGATATATATATTTTTTTCTAGGAAACCAACTACCTCACCCTCCAACTTGTAGGCAAGGGTTCAATATTCTTCACGGCTCAAGGCCGTACAACAACAAGGCTCAAAACCATTACAACAATATACTCAATATGAGCTCAACTTATCACTTGCGGAAATTGAACTTGGGTGGGGAGAATAACAATCATTCACACCAACCACCCAAGATAAACCCTATATATATATATAACCTTGAGTTAAGATTATACATGAGATTGTGCTAATTGGACTTGCAGAACCTCCAGAAATATTGAGTCCAAAAAGACTTTAAGAAAACCTCACCTTTCTTTTCCAACCAAAGAACAAGATACCATAGCTTGGACTTGCTCTACAAAAATAACAAATTTACAGCCAAAACATGCCTTCATAAGAAAAACAATAGTCTTCCTTCGTTACAGAGAAAACAAAAGAGACAAAAGTAAGATCATAAGAAATTAGAAGTGGAACTCCATGGTTTCCACCGGCCGACCATTAATGAACTTGTAGACTCTAAAGGAATCTACTAGCAAGAAGAGCACTGCCTTTGACAACTCATCCACTATCTGGTTGCATTCCTTGAGAATGTGTATAAAGGAGAGTCATTGACAATATTGAATATAGTATCCCCTGCTAAATGTTCTAACCAAACTCACAATTTATTGAATTTTAGCTTTAAGACATCTCGTCAAACACTTTGCATGTAAACCTTTCTTCAAACCCTTTGCATGTAATCGAACAAGAAACCTTTATCTTGTAGACATTTTGACAAACATTTTGCATGTATTCAAATAGGAAATATTTCTAACACAACGATCACACAACAAATGTACCACAAGCAAGATTACCATAGTAAATACCTCAAGCAAATATAACTTGTTCAATTTTATCAATTTGGCCTTTTATTACAAGTTGGGTAGTGTTTTTAGGAATAAGAATCAATTCTGGGAATCACATGAACAACCTTGATCGTGGCACGATTTTATAGGAGAAAGATAATAGTGCTTGAATATTCCCTCTCTTGATCGCTAAAAGAGATCGTGCTGTATACACTGGTTATAATAGATTGGTCCTCCTTTTTATGCCACGAACTAGCAAAAATGTTAATTTTAGGATAACAATGGTATGTTCTATGCTTAGAGAAATTTTACTTCAATTTTCTTTATTAGCCCAAATATCATATCCAGTATAGCAATCACATCAACATGATAGTAAAATGCAAATAGAACATAAACAATAACAGTAGAAGACAAGCCAACACAAGAGGACACAAGATATGGCACCAGCCAGGGACAAACCCCAATGTGGGGAAACCCTTGATCAATTCTTCTTATAATTCTTCAAAGGTTCAGTAGAGAGAGAGAGTACAATTTACAATATTCATTTACCAGAATTGATTAGTCAAAATAGCAGAAACAGAAAGCCCTAACCAAAAAGTCAACGTTGGTCAACAGGGCTGAAATTGACCTCCAAAATAGCTCGGTCAACTTGACCTCCAATAGCAAGATAATGCAGTCCAAAACAGTCTGAAAATAACCAGTCAAATTTGGTCAACAGAAGTCAACGCAGCAACCTGAAAATGTTGGTCAATGCAGGGGTCAAACTGCCTCTGTTTTTGTGCCCAGAACAACGGGTTGCACAAATAGAAGTCTCCCTCAAAACCAAAGTCAAAGAGGGTCAACGTTGGTCAAAGTCAACCTCTTGAAATTTCGGCTTCTTGAAATTTCGGTCTCCTGAAATTTTGCCTCTTGAAATTTCGGTCAAATCTGGTCAACGCAGTAGCTAGAAAAGACAATCTTCCTTTTGTACTTGTGGGGAGAGAGAGGACCAGAAATCCGTAGCCAATCAAGATGAGAGAGAGAAAGATGAATGAGATGAGATGCCAAAATGAGGAGGCACCTTGCATTTATATGCAACGTTGAAGGTTGGAGGAGGCTAATTTGATGGGTGGCTGACCTTGACAATTTGTCAATAATCAAAATAAATTCATAATTTCATTTGTACATGTCAGAATGGGATGATCTTTAGATCAATCCTACACCTCTCGAAAAGAGGAATCGAAGAAAAATATCAGCTACCTCATAAGAGCTGTCCAAAGTGATGTTTGGCCCTAGTTGCCAAATTTAACACTCCCTCTCAACTAGGGAGAACATTACCTGCCAAACTGTCTGACAATCTGTACCATCCCTATCACTGCACTGCTCTGCTGAACCATGAAGAAAGAAGAAATGATCGAGAATGTATCATACCATTCTCCATTGACTCGAAGTCAGTCTCCAACAACAAAGAGTGTGTCATACCACTCTTAACTGACCTATAGTCAGTTTCCATTGATCCCAGATCAATATCAAAATCCTGGCATAGGGAGTACAGTAGTACACGATGCGTCCATCGGTAGTACTATGGTCCCTATCCTCATTTCCCTACTCATTGGCCAGATGAGAGGTACTTCCCATAAGTCCCAGACTGCATGGGTAGGATATGCCAGCGGGAGAAGTTGAACCATTCATCATGCTCATATGCCATAAGGGAGGGTGAACCACTCAGCCTATGCATATGCCAACGTGGGGTATCATAGGGAAAGGTGAACCATTCACCATGTAGACAGCGCACCACTAGGGTAGGGTGAGTCACCCTATGGTCGCTCATCGCTCCAAGAAGTACCCCAAGCCCCCTGGAGCTCCCAAAGCTCACTATCCATCTCATATAGGACCCTCATAAGAAGGTCTCTCCACGACTCCAAGTTGTTCACAGAAGTTTAAGAATTTGACCTTCCCGAGGGGCTTCGTAAGAATATTTGCGACCTGCTCATCGGTCTCAATATGATGGAGCCTTATTGCTCCCCGTTGTACCATATCTCGGATAAAGTGGTACTTGATATCAATATGCTTGGAGCGATCATGAAACATAGGATTCTCAGAAAGACGAATCCCACTCTAGTTGTTACAAAAGATCACGGTGGTATCCAGCACATGTCCAAACAATTCACTAAAGAGCTTCCTCAACCAAACAACTTCACAGGAGGCCAAACTAGCAACAATGTATTCAGCCTTAGCGGTGCTTAAAGCAACCGACTTCTGCTTCCTGCTCATCCATGATATTGAAGCATAACCTAGAGAGAAGCAACATTCTAATGTGCTTTTGCGATCCACCAGACTGCCAACCCAGTCTGCATCAGAGTAACCATGGAGCCTCACATTCCCGGTAGAGTATCTCAGTCCATAAGTGATTGTGCCTCGGAGATATCTTAAGAGATTCTTGGTAGCAATCCAATGTATATGATGAGGCTCAACCATAAACTGACTCAATGTGTTCACTGCAAAACATATGTCCGTACGAGAGTTCACCAAGAACATCAGGGCCCCTATGAGTTGACGATACTCAGAAGGATTTCCCAAATCGGGCCCGACAACACTTCTGCATAACTTCTTGAAGTTAAGTTCCCTCGGAGTAGTCACGGACTTGCAGTCCACCATCCCAAATCTTTCAAGTAGCTTCACAACATATTTTCCTTGGGAAAGGAAAATCTCCCCTGGCTTTTGCTACACCTCCAACCCTAGGAAGTAATGCATCAGTCCTAGGTCCTTCATATCAAATTCGAAAGTCAACTCTCTCTTACATTGATGAATAAGAGGGTCTGCACCTATCAGAAAGGGATCGTCCACATAGAGTACCAAGATGAGAGGTCTATCATTCTTAACCTTAAAGTAAAGGTTCAGATCAGCTTCACTTCTTGTAAATCCCAGCTTCATTAGATAACTATCGATCCTCTCATACCAAGCCTAGGGTGCTTGCTTCAACCCATAGAGGGCTTTCTTCAACCTGCATACATGTGTCTGATGATCTTGAACTTCAAACCCCTCAGGTTGTTCCACATAGATTTCCTCCTTAAGTGAACCATGCAAGAAGGCAGTCTTGACATCCATCTGGTGTAGATTCCATCCTTGCGAGGCAGTAAGGGCTATAATCAAACGGATGGTGGTGTAGCAAGCAACGGGTGCAAATATCTGATCATAATCTACACCTTCCTTTTGAGAGAAGCCTCGAGCAACAAATCTGGCCTTGAACTTCTCACCACTTCCATCAACACCATGCTTGATCTTGTAGAACCATTTAGAGGTAACAACAGATTTGTCCTAGGGTCTAGGGACCACATCCCAGACATCATTCTTCATAATTGACTCGTACTCTTTGTTCATAACATCCTTCCATACTTGGTGCTTCACAGCTTCTTCGAATGAGTAAGGTTCAGACTGAATAATCATGCTCATAGCAGTTAAGTACCCTTGGTATCTATTAGGCTTCTTGTTTTCACGAAATATCCCCCTCGGTGCAACATGTCTCTCGGCATCTTCGAGAGTTTCCCTCAGCCACGAGGGTCTCCTTTTGGAGGAGGAGGGCTCATGAGGAGGAGGATCAATGGGATCCATTGGTTCTTCAACATAGGGCATCGACTCATCCTGCGAATCTCCATGATTTCCTGCATCTGCTTCTTTGTCTTTCCTTGGAATAGGAAGGTTGCTAACCTTCCTTAGGGCAACATCCTCATCGAATGTGACATCATGACTCAACTCTACTTCTCTTTGACTAGGCACATAGATTCTATATGCCTTAGAAGTTTCACTTTAGCCCACAAAAGTTCCTTTCTTCCCAGATGCCTCCAAATTGCTTCTCTTTTCTTTCGACACATAAAAATATACGGGACTACCAAAAATTATAAAATGAGAAACATTAGGTTTCTTACCGGTGAAAACTTCTTCGAGAGTTTTGGAGTCCAATGCTTGATGAGAGCATTGATTTTGAATGTACACAACAGTGTTGGCAGCTTCTCCCCATAGGAACTTTGGAAGTCCTTGATCATGAAGCAAGGCACGAGTGCTTCTATAATGGAATGATTCTTCCTTTTAGCAACAACATTTTGCTCAGGAGTATATGCAGTAGTAGTCTCCCTCTTAATCCCAGCTTCCCTGCAATAGTCATTGAATTCGTTTGACTCATACTCGGTTTCGTTATTGGTCCACAATATCTTGATCTTCTTCCCTGTATGAGTTTCCATCAAGGCTTTGAAGGCACGGAACCGTGAGAATATTTCATCCTTCTTCTTCAAGAAATATATTCAAGTTTTGCGAGAGAAGTCATCCACAAAGACAACATAATCTAAATATCCTCCTAATGATGTCACAGGCAACTTACTAGATAGATCAAAATGAACCAATTGCAAAATGTCTGTGGTCTTGCTATCACTTGAGGGGAATGGTCCCCTTGTATGTTTTCCCTCGACACATTCTTGACATAGACCTTCGTGCTCTATTTTGAATTCGGGCATACCTGTAACCATCTTCCTTGCATCGGGTAGAGCCTTATAGTGAAGATGAGCAAACCTCCGGTGCCATAGTTCGGATTGAAGAGATGTGTCGCAAGACATGGCTCCCATTGGACTTCCTCCAACTTGATATAAACTGTCAACCCTGAATCCAAGAGTAAATGCTTCTTTGAAATTTCTTTTCCACACACATACCTTTCCATCGATGAATGCCACCTTGAATCCTTTGTTTTCCAATGCCGAGATAGACACTAGATTCTTCTTTAGATCAGGTACATATAGTATTTTTTGAAGATGAACGACGTTACCTTGATTCAATTGAAGGGTAGCATTCCCAACTCCCTTCACGGGATAGGTGGCATTGTCTCCAAGGATAATTTCCAAATTTGTATCCTTCTCTATCAGATTTGAAAGAGCTTCCTTGTACTCGGTGAAGTGCCTTGAGGCACCACTATCAATCAACCAATTTCCCAAAGTATCTGGAGGAGAGGTAGTAGAGAGGGCAGATATAAGATAAAATTCCTTTTGCTTAGAATTTACAACATTAGATTCATCATACCTGGAGTTTCTTCTTCTTTTAGAAGCTCTATCATTTCCAAGTTGAGTAGCGGAAGCATTCATTTTCCCTTTGCTGTTGAACCTGCCATTCCTTTGATTTTTGTTGTTGTCCCTGGAATGATTGTGATCATCATCATGAGATGTGTCCCTTCTATTTGGACACTCCCTGGCATAGTGAAGAAACTTGTTGCAAATGAAGCATCTTCCCTTCCTTCCATTTTTGAATCCTAGTCTTCCTTGACTTTGCTTCTTTGAACCTACATTGTTCTTCCTCTTGGCATGAGCGGAGAATGTGGCAGGATTATTCCTATTCGAAGGCATCTCCAATTCCATCATCCTTGTTTCTTCTTGAGAACATATAGTCAGCAATTCTTCAAAACCTGGAATTTTGTCGTTATTGAGAATAGTAGTGTTGAACACATGGCATTTGGGAGGACCTCCAAGGGCAATGAGAGTGAGCTCCCTGTCAACAATAGCTTCACCAATTGAAAGAAGATCATTTTTGATCTTGGTAATCTTTATGAAGTAGGATCGAATATCCTCACCTTTTCCCTTCTTTATATCCTTCAGCGTGTTCTTGAGGAAAAGAATTTGATTTGCATTGCTAGATTTGAACAGGCCAACCAACCTGTCATATATATCCTTTGATGTATTCAAATCGGAGATGTAAGCGACTAAGTGCTTATGAATAGAATCCCTGATGATCTTCTTGGCTTTGATTTCACCCTTCTTGTACTTTGTCTTAGCAACAGCCGAGGCATTTGAAGGAGGTTCTAGAATCTTTCCCTGCACATAATCCATGACATCTTGCTCTTCTAAATTCAAATCAAGAGACATCTTCCATGCATGATAATCATACTTATCATGAAGTTTATCATCAGACTTGAAGTAGGATGTGGAGGCCATTGAGACTTGTTCTTGATCAGTGATTGCTCTTCACTCTTGCTCGGGTTTTGTCTTCACCTCACCTCTGATACCATGTTAATTTTAGGATGAATGGTATGTTCTATGCTTAAAGCAATTTTACTTCAATTTTCTTTATTAGCCCAATATCATATCCAGTATAGCAATCACATCAACATGATAGTAAAATGTAGATAGAACATAAACAATAACAATAGAAGACAAGCCAACACAAGAGGACACAAGATATGGCATCTTCCATACGCTGCACCTGTAGTATTGGTCAAGAAGAAGGATGGATTCTTCCGTTTGTCTATATAGATTACAGAGGGTTAAACAAAATCACTATCAAACATAAGTTTCCGATTCTGTTCATTGATGAAATGTTAGATGAACTACATGGTGCAGAATACTTCTCAAAATTAGATCGAAGATCAGGGTACTACCAGATTTGGGTAAGACTAGAAGACACCGAATAGACTGCATTTAGAACCCACGAAGGGCGTTATGTGTTTAAAGTTATGCCATTTGGTTTAACAAATGCGGCAACCACCTTCCAAGCAACCATGGATGAAATTTTTCACCCATATTTGCGGAAGTTTGTATTAGTTTTCTTTGATGATATTCTTGTTTATAGGAAGACGTGGAGAGAGCACCTCAAGCATTTGGAAGAAGTATTATCTGTATTAGAGAATAATCAATTCTACGCCAAGTTATCAAAATGCACTTTTGGGCAAAAAGAGGTTGAATACCTAGGACATGTTATATTCAGGGAAGGAGTCAAGGTGGATCCCAACAAAATCAAGGCAATCAAAGAATGGCCCAAACCCAAGAACGTATCCAAGCTAAGAGGACTTCTAGGGCTAACCGTGTATTACAAAAGATTTATAAAAAACTATGCACATCGACAACACCCCTGACCAATTTGTTAAAGAAAAATGCTTTTTAGTGGAATGACCAAGCAAACAAGTGTTTCGAGAATCTAAAGGAAGTAATGTCAACCACACCAGTGCTAGCGACTCCTGACTTCTCCAAGCCGTTTGTAGTCGAATGCGGTGCTTCTGGATTTGGAATTGGAGCTTTATTAATGCAGGACAACTACCCTATAGCATTTGAAAGCAGGAAACTTAATAAACAAGAAGGCTTAACTTCAACATACCAAAATGAGATGCTCGCCATCATACATGCTTTAACGAAGTGGCGCCAATACTTGCTTGGGAGTAAATCTTCAATCTGAACCGACGACAACAGTCTTCAATTCTTACTTCAACAAAAGACATTATCAATAGAACAACAAAAGTGGATGGAGAAGTTATCATTTTTCGACTGAGAAATATTGCACAAGAAAGGAAAGGAGAATGTCGTGGCTGATGCGCTCTCACGTAAGGATGGCGACAACACAACTTGTGCGACCATGATAGTTGTTCCGGAATGGTTGGATGAAATACGAGCCGAGTATGCTAAGGACGAGGATTGTGATTCCATGATTAAGAATATCGATCAGCATACCAATTTCGAGTGGAAGAATGACATAATGTGTAGGAATTTACAGGGTAAGTTCCTCAGACAGAACACCAAAGGACACTGCTCACAAACAGATCACAGATTAATACACCAATATTCTTGACGTGGTTAAAACCATCAAAGAGGGAAACAGTCCACGGCCTGAGCCAACGCGGCCACTTCAGGCAATTTATTAATAAAAGAAATAAAATTTACATAAGTTTCTCTCATGAACGATTACCGTACAAATGACCCTCCATGCTCTTTAAATAGAGATCATGGACCAATCGAGTGTTAAGCCACGGATCAAGTGTCGGTAATACCGAGGAGAGAATGAACTGTCGGATCACTTCATGTCTAGAA